>PNEQ01099753.1:0-50094 GCA_003012365.1 Medauroidea extradentata | reverse complement strand
ACTAAAAACGCAAATTTTAGCGCGCAATTGTATCTATTAATGTGTATATATACAAATTTTTTTAAACTAAAAATCTAAAAAAGGTATTTTTGTACTCTAGATAGTATGTTCCAACAACCTACAAAATTCTGTGAAAATCTAAAATCATGCAGCTACTAAATATTTCAAATTTTGTTGATTTAAAATGGAATGACCCTTCAGTAAAAGCTAAGTCATTGTACAGCATTTAGAAAACATGCACGCAGAAGTAAAATAAATTCAAAAGGAATGTACACCAGTGTGATGAAAATTTTAGGTTGTTGAATAGGCAAGGACATGGACAGATATTGAATGAAATGTTACAAACATCAAATGAAACTCTGACTTTTGAAACAACCATACTAAAATTTACTGGGGACAACCGAGGGCCTAACCCCATCCAATTCATTCGTAAATGTGAAAAATAAATAAATTCACTGGGGCGAGGGAGGGGGGGGGGGGTCAGATGAGCAGAAAGTACAACTTTTTGTGAGTAGGCTAGGGGGTGATGCTGCCCAATGGGCCAGTTGGAAGGAGACAGATTGGGCAAATTTTGGAGAAGCCAAAGCAACATTTCTACAAAATATTGGGGAATATATGTTCAGGATGATTTCTTGCAGTATGTTTTTTCAGGTAAATACAGACTGCAGAGTGGGCCTAGGGCCAACTATGTGCAACAATTGTATCTGCAAACTAAATATTTAGATCAAGGAATTTCAGAGGAGAGATTAATTTCACAAGTTACACATAATTTGTCATGGCATGTTCAGAACTGTATTCTGGGAAGTAAGCCTAAGGGCGGTATTCATAGTCATGCCTCGAGACGACTTGGCCAAGCCGATCTTATTTCTTAAGAAAGCACTTTTCAACTCTAAAATTTCATAGTCCACGAATAAGATAATCTTCGTTAAGATCGTGTGCTTCAAGATGAGCTACTTTGGCACTACTTTCGGCTTGACGAAGCACGAACTTGAGATGGCCGAGAGTACACGAACGATTCCGAACACTTACGAGCATCACGCAATAATTAAGGCGTTTTCTAAAAGTTACCTGCAGTTTTTCATGTTCATGCATCAAGATACTTTATTACCAAATATTAGCCAAGCTACGATCAAATATAAGAAAATAATTAGTTTGGTTTAAATTTTGAACACTAGAAAACTCCACTTGGAACCCTTTTAAAGAGAATCAAGTTTGAATTGTGCAATTTAAACAACCTTGGCTAACCTAGTGACTATTCATAAACTAGTAATGAGGCGGACTTCTATTTTAAGATGAACCTTCTATCATTTATAAATATTATTGTGCCAGAGAATTTTGTAGCAAGTAAATTGCATGTAGGTATTTTTATTAAATAACAAGAGGTTCATTCCTGTTAAAAGTCATTAAATATGTTTGCCGACATAAATCCAAAAAAATACATAAAAAATCTTGTATTCATTGAGAATAAAGCAATATAATTTTTAAAATAAAAATTTAAAATGTGTTTGCTTATAGACAATCAGAGCTGCTACTATAAAATAAACTTTCAAGTGAAATATTGAATTGAGTATTACATATAATAATAACTACAGATATATTATGTATTCACATGTGATCTTGTGGTGTAGTTGGATAAGTGGCAGATTAGTTAGCTTTACCAATACATATGTTTTAGGGGATAATGGTTCGAATCCAAACATAATTTTTTTTTTACTTTGTATATTATTAACTTACATATCCTTTAAATGTGCAAAGTCTCTTAAATTTCGCATTCACATACTTGTAGTGTTGGTTAAAGAGACACTACACACACAATATATGTGTCAATTGTAAAGCTTTAGTTAGCAATTTAAGATACTTAGCTAAGGAATTTTGATTGAAAATAACAAAATAAGAATAATTAAAATTTCTTTAGTGATTAATAAAACTAATACGTAACATAAAAAAATTTTGGAAGTATGTAGTGGGGATTGAACACTAATCACCAACAAAAGAACTCAACTTTGCAGATTTTGCCAACTTTACCAGTCACGCTACGACGACACAACATATAAATGTGCTTTTAAGTTTGTAACTATTGCAATATATTAGAAAATAAGAAGTGTTTATTCATTTCATGTAAAAGTTCCTTCAAATTAAAAATAAATTATATATTTTTTAATAAGTACGTATTTTCATAGTTTCTTTTGTAAAGTTATTTTTAAATCTCAAACTGCAGACGGGAATTGCTACACATGTATATTACGAGACAATGTATTTCTTGTTTTGGCAGAAATAAATTAATACTTTGTATACAAATGCAAAATTCAATTGGCGCCATATATACGTTTTATATGCTTTACAATACAGTTCTTATAGTGTGAGGTTATCGTTATTCACTAATATCACCATTTTACAACGCATCGAGATGATCTTTAGTCACCTCGGCAGTTGACTTGACGAAGACGATCTTATTCCTTTGCTTAAGCAGGTGCTTGACGACTATGAAATACAGTTCGGAAATGGTGATCTCAAGCACACACTATGCAACACGAAAACACAGTCTTAAGACAGAGGAATATAAGAGCGTCTTGTAGAGACTGTCTTGTTAGCAGTTGCTTGAGATCAGATTTAAGAAGTGTCTATGGAAGTAAAATAGAACTTAAGACAGCAAATAAGAAGATCTTGATAGAGCTAGTGCTTAAGATATACCTATGAATACTGCCTTAAGGGTGTTTAAGATGTCATTGTTTTACTAGAAGTGAATGATAGGAGGAATGAAAGGAAAGAAGGGTTGTGGGGGAGAGAAGAAATCAAGCTCAAGGAAATTGTCATGGTCAGAATGAGCATGGTAACGGGAAATATGAGGATGTGATCAGAGAGGGAGATGTAGGAAACCAGGAAAAGGAGGGTAGAGTTCTGAGGGAATTTAGACAAAGGGGAAGCACACTGAGAGAAAATGAGCAAGATTTAAACTTATAGGAAGGGAGGATTGTGCCCTCAATACCTCCTTCTATAGCATAGAAGGGACTAGCCATTGTTATGTTTGACGCCGTGTCCGGTGAGAGTGAGGTAGGAATGGAGCTGCAGGAATGCTCTGGGCGCCACCCAGTTAAGCGTGTAGCCGGGAACACGAGGCTCGATGGGTCGTGGTCTGTTCGTGCTGGCGTGCCCCTCTCTCACCTGGCGAGTCGAAACAGCAGCGTATCGGGGACAGCAGGGAGGACCTGGAGAAAACCACACCTTACATGGACACTTATGGGGCGGTCCACACCCCCATACCCTAGGGCCTTGAGCCAGTTCCAAATGGCGAAACAAAGTAAAACACTGGGCCGAATAGTTGCACACACGCGTTACGTTTCTCGCTGGACGAATCAGTCCCGAAGCACACCACGTCTCTCTCGTTCTGTCCATCGCGGCCGCTGCTTCCAGACTCCCTTCTTCATGCCCTGGTAGAGGGAGGGGGCAGCAAAGCCATGTGTCCTGCACTGGCAGATGGCCGGGATGGCAGGTGTCACAAGTCAGTGTCAAGTTCACACATGCTCTGCCACCGTCACTGATCTGCCACACACACTCAAGTATCGCACATCTGCCAATACCAACCAGCGCACACCTGCCACTGAGACACTCTGCGAACACCTGCCGCGACCAGGTGCAACTCCACCTGGCCTGTGGCCTGGTACGGTGACATACGCCCCCCCTCCTGAAGACGACTGGTCACGGCGGGTGTGTGCATTCGCTATGTACTCTGCTGCCGGTGTCGCTCCCGACGACTGAACACTAGGGTCTGCTGTGGGTCGAAGTCTCCGGTTTCATCTCCTGAGTCGTCGGGTGGTACACAGCAGGTCTGCTGTTTCTGTCGTGAGCGAGGTCGTAGGTTGTAGGGCTCCCTTCGGTGTCTGTTGGAATGGATCGAGGGAGTAGACATTGGGGTGCCAGCTATCGGTAACACCAGAATATCCTGGGATGTTGTGTTCTTTACGTCGTGACGTTCTGCCACTGGCGTCTGTACAGTAGGCGTCAATGATTGAGGACCACCAGCCACGCCCCACTCCGGAAAGCGGCGAACTCGAGGACGAAACCAGGCAGGTGCTCGGCGTCTGCATTTCCGTTCGTTCCTCGGTTAGGGGTTGACCCCTTCTTCCTGCTGGGCATTTGTGCTAGGCTCGGACTAGTGTAACTGGGGTTGCCTGCTGCGTCGTCGTTGTTGGCATCGAGGCGACTCTTTTGGTTCCTCGATGTGTATGGTAAAAGTCGTACTCTCTAGTGGCGCATCCAGTTCCCACACTTCCCGGACAATGGGTTGGAGTCTCGGCTCATCCTCATCAGGCATGGTCACTATTGGTTCAGCTTACTGCGGCAGTGTTATGACACCAGGTGTCGAGGGGAGAAGTAACACCAGTCCCGGAGTCTTGTCACATCTGCTTTGCGAGTGTTTTGTCACTCTTCTCTTGGAGTGGTGTCTCAGTTTGTGGGTGTAAGGTGACCTCGGGTGGGGCCTGTGTCACACCGTCTGTATCTGTCTCCTCGTCAGCCGGCATGATAGGAACCACCCTTAGTTCGTCTCGATGGATCTTTCGGAGGCGCCTGTCCCCATCTGGAACTAGGTAGACACGTTTTCCTAGGCGTTTTGGCATGTTGTGGGGTCCTGTCCAGCGAGGTGCTAGTCCTGCACAGAAGTTTCGTGTGCCGCCCAACAATGGATGGTTCCGAGCATATACCAGTGTCCCTACCTCCAGAGGTGCAGGCGGGTTTTCCGACACTGGCAGAATTTTTCGCACATACGTCTCTTGGTGTTGGCGGGCAGCAGTGAGTTTGGCATCTCTGCGCTCGCCCCAGTCCTCTGCATCTTGAGGGACCTCTGGCCTGGGTTCTCCTGGAAGCGGTAGATTGCGCCCCTGCACGAGGGTTGCCCGTGCCTGCCCTATGGCGGCGTTCACCCGACGTCTGAGGCAGAACAGAGCCTCGCCCAGATGCTGGTCCCATTGTGAGGGATCTTCTCCAACACGCAAGCGGAGTTGGACCTTCAGCTCCTGGTTCCGCCTCTCTGTTCGATTAGCACGAGGGTGGTATACCGGTGTCGTATGGTGCTCCAGTTGTAGTTCGCAGCACCACCTCTTCCACTGCCTACTGAGAAACTGTGAACCATTGTCCGTTAGTAGTGTTCGGGGGTACCCCCATCGTGCAAAAAATTCCTTCTGGAGCACTTTTGTAATAGTCTGACTACGGGTGTTCGTTAGTGGATACGCCTCCACCCAGCGAGAGAACATGTCAGTTACCACTAATATAAAACGATATCCCTTGGTGGTGCATGGATACGGTCCCATCAAGTCCAATTCTACAGTTTCGAAGGGAGTAGTGGAAAGGTGGGGGGATTGTTGTTCAGTCCCATCTGCTCTCCGTGCCTTTTTCCGCAGGCAGTCCTGGCAGCCTCGTACAAGTTCAAGACTGTCTCTCTCGCCTCGGAGGCCACAAACACTTTCCATGTCGTCTCCACACCTGGCGGCCTTGTTTCTAGCACTTGATCCCTTACTCAAGTACGCTCCACATTACCCTCGATGCACTTGGCTATTAAGCGCAAAGTTGTAGGAGACGTTTTTTGTGTGTTAATGACATGATTATTCACAGCATACCAGGTAGTCGGTCTGGACGAATGCGTGATCGCTTGCAGTGAGGCGTGTTCCTTTGTTTCGACTTTCCTCTGCTGAGTTGAGGGACGCTCAGGCAGAAACATAACTGCCACGTCGTGGTCGTCCATGGTGGTTTGAGCCGGATTTGGATCCCGTGACAAGTGATCGGGAAGTTCATTGTCAACTCCGCTGACATGCTCAGTTGTAAAATCAAACGACTGTTGTAACAGTGCCCAGCCGACAAGTTTACCCCTCCTTCCCTGCATCGTATCCAGCCACGTCAGACTCTTGTTGTCCGTCCGTAACGTGAACTGTCTTCCTTCTAGGTGAGGGCGGTACTTACGAAGAGCCCAAACTACCGCCAGGCACTCTCGCTCATTGCTGTGATAGCGACGTTCTGCTTCTTCGAACTTAGCACTACTGTAGTTGATAATGAGTCGTGACCCGTCGTCAGCTACTTGGTATAGGACGGCGCCGGCACCTTCCGTGCTGGCATCGGTCTGGACATAGAGGCGCTTCTCAGGGTTGATGCGAGACAAAGCATGACACTGGGTGAACTGCGATTTCAACTCTTCAAATGCCTTCTGGGCACGTTCGTTCCAGGCTTATTTTCTTTTGACAGACAAGTCAGTGAAAGGGGCGGCGATTGTGGCGAAGTGCGATATGTAATTCCTCAACCAGTTCGTTAATCCAATGAACCGTTGCATTTGTTTCCTGGTCGTCGGAAATGTGCTGTTGGCAATTTTGTCCAGGTGTTCGGGATGGGCGTAGTTACCATCCGGCCGGATCACATGTCCCAGGAAGTCGACGGAGGTTCTACCGATGTGGCATTTCTGGGGGGAGACAAGTTGGTGCACTGCCAGTCGTTCTAACACTAAACTCAGATGGCGTATATGGTCCTTCCGTGTCCGGGACCAGACGATGACGTCGTCGAGGTACGCTGCGACAAACTCTAAGTTTAACGTCGAGAACATTCGGCCATCACTCAGTCCTGCCAAGGTCTCACCAACACTGATCGCGGTCGAGGAGCACACACTGTCACCAGGTTCAGCAGACGGAAATCAGCACAAAAGCGCAGTGTCTCATCCTTCTTCGGCACGAGTACAATGCGGGCATTATATCGACTGTTGGACGGTTCGATTACACCCTCCTTTAGCATCTCGGCGACTTGCCATCGGATGACCCGTTGTTCATGCATCCCATAGGCTCTGGGACCAGCGTAGACTGGGTCTGGGTTATGTGTCAGTATGGGGTGCTTAGCTGCTATGGTTGTCTGAAGTAGGTCAGAGAAAGCGAAGACTTCTTTCCGTTCATCCAAGAGAGCTTGTATCGCTGTTCTGTATTCGGCTGGGACCTCATTGTCCAGGTCGCCCAAGTGAATTGTGTGTTGGTTGGTATTCAGCCGCCGGTCGACAGCATGCACTGTTCGTCGTTCCCTAGCTCCCACGTGTACCCTCTTCGCCGCGACCTCTATCACTGCTGCTTGTTGCTGCAGCCATGGTTGCCCCAGCACTACGGGCTCTCGTAGGCCGTCCACGACTAAGGCTTCGACTTGAAACGTCTGGTCGCGTATCCTGATCGTCAGGTCAGTTACGCCCTGTGTGGTACTGTGCTTCCCTCTGGTGGCCAGCTGTAGCATGCAGGGTCCAGGTCGGATCTGTGATGGATTAACGAGTGTGGATGCGACGAACGTATGGCTGGTGGCAGTATCAACTAATGCAGCAGTTGGTTGGTTGTTGACTTCGATCGGGATGCGGAGTAACTGATCCTCCTCGACGGTTAATTGTCCCAAAAATGGCTGAGAGTCGGTGTTGGTCGTGATCAGGTGTGTCTGGCGATTGACAGCAGGGAGGTCAGCAGCAGGCCTGCCTCCCCGCCTTAGGAGTTTCCCGACGGCGAGCATGTGGCATTCCTAACAGGGCAGTCGCGGTGCCAGTGAAACGTGTTCGCTGGGCAGGTGTGGCACTATGGCGGTGGAATGTCCTGTCGCGAGAGTTGTGGGGCAGACGCAGGGTCGGCAGACCGCTGCGCCTCAATCACGAATTGTTGTCTTCGGCCCGTTGGTGTGACGCTATCGCACCTATTTCTGGTGATGGGGGCCTCCTCGTCCGCCCGTCCTAGTGTCTGTAATGGAAGTCCCATCAGCTGATTGATGGCCCTGTCAGCGATGATTGCTCGACGAACGTATTCCTCCACACTTTCACCCTTCACTTCTGCCAAAAATGGTTGGAGTTCAAGTCGCAGACGTGGGGTTATGCTGCTTAGTGCGTCCTCCGGCGGCGTGGTTGGATACATGCGCCGGAGCAACTGGATTTTCGTGGCTATGAACCTCTCTGTCGACTCTGTGTCCTTTTGTCGTTCACTATAAAATAGCGCTTGACAGTCTGCTATAGCCTTCGCGGACCCGAAGAACCGAATACCGTAGGCCATTCGCGAACTCGTCCCATGTCATTGTTGCATATCCCCATATTCTCCACCAGTCCTTTGCGGCACCATGCAAGTTGCTAATCGCACAATCAACCCACTCCTCGTACGCTATTCTGTAACGTAAACACAGTGTTTCGCACTGCTGCAGAAACTGGTCCACGTCCTCGTGCATGTGTCCAGAGAACTTGGGAAGTTTCATTATGTCCCCACTCTGTTGGCGGGTTGTTGCGACAGCTCGACGCACAGTCGTTGAGGCGCTGGGA
Organism: Medauroidea extradentata; assembly: GCA_003012365.1. Classification (NCBI taxonomy): domain Eukaryota; kingdom Metazoa; phylum Arthropoda; class Insecta; order Phasmatodea; family Phasmatidae; genus Medauroidea; species Medauroidea extradentata. The sequence goes on along the minus strand of PNEQ01099753.1, from coordinate 41,795 downwards.
GAGGGGTGATAGGATGGTAGGTTTGTAGCTTGTGATGTATGACTTTGAAGCGGGGAAGGGGGCCTCGATGACACACAAGTTGCGCAAGTGAACACGCCCTTACAGGACGTGACAAGTTCCGTGGCGTGCGAACATCTGTGGTGGCGTCTTGTTCGACATGTCACACAAGTGGCCATCTCTTTCCCTTGTCTGTCACATATTGGCGAGTCACATACTTACGCCTGCCTTGGCGGGCTGTGGTCGATAAGCTTCTCCACTTTCACGCTCGGTTTCCCCTTCTGGTTCTCCATAGCACATGTCCAGCACTGTTGCAGTACTTCTGCGAAAAGTAAATCAGGGAAGGCTGGTAATCCACACCTAACACACTCCTTGCTGCTCATTATGTGCGATGGTTCGATTTCTGTCTAGATCTAACTCCGTGTATTGTTTCCTGCTGTCGCTGACGTGTGGACTGTGATATAGCTGGCTAAACACTCCAACTGTGGCGATCCTGTGGTGAAGTGTGGTCTTCCAGTCCTCCTCTGTGTAAGTTGTACGTCAATTTACACTGCAATATTCACGCCAAAGCGTTGGGCACCATGACACAGTGTCCGGTGAGAGTGAGGTAGGAACGGAGCTGCGTCGGAATTCTCTGCGTGCCACCCGGTTAAGCGTGTAGCCGGGAACACGAGGCTCGATGAGTCGTGGTCTGTTCATACCGACGTGCCCCTCTCTCACCTGGCGAGTCGAAACAGCTGCGGATCGGGAAAAGCAAGGAGGATCTGGAGAAAACTACACCTTACATGGACACTTATGGGGCGGTCCACACCCCCATACCCTAGGGCCTTAAGTGAGCCAGTTCCAAATGGCAAAACAAAGTAAAACACTGGGCCGGATAGTTGCACACGCGCGTTACGTTTCTCGCTGGACGAATCAGAGTCCCGAAGCACACCACGTCTCTCTCGTTCTGTCCGTCTTGGCCGCTGCTTCCAGACTCCCTTCTTCATGCCCTGGTAGAGGGAAGGGGCAGCAAAGCCATGTGTCCTGCACTGGCAGATGGCCGGGATGGCAGGTGTCACAAGTCAGTGTCAAGTTCACACATGCTCTGCCACCGTCACTGATCTGCCACACACACTCAAGTATCGCACATCTGCCAATACCAACCAGCGCACACCTGCCGCGACCAGGTGCAACTCCACCTGGCCTGTGGCCTGGTACGACAACAATATTTATCATATGGTCAGATAATAAACACTTTAAAACAGACATTGTGAAACCATGTGGCATCACCACCAAACCATAGCTGCCAAACTCTTCAGAAAAACAGTGAAACCCCTCAAATCCAAAATCCCAGGAAATCCGAACAAGTTCTTTTTTCACAAACACACACGAATAGTCATAAAACAATTATGTATATATTCTATATTGTAACTTTATTTTAAATAGTTAGTTGAAAATTAACAAAGAAGTATAGTTAGCATACATAACAATGTGTAAATGTGTCTGCATACATACTTGTCATCCAGGATTGAAAAATGGCCTGCCTTACCACCACCTGTTCACCAGTCAAGGTCTTTTACTTCGCTCGTTGGCGCCAAAATCAGCCTGTCTCACTCAATGTAGTCCTATACCGTAACGAAGGCTCGTTATTATGTTATAGATAGTTTTCTGCTAATCTGAACCAATTGAAATCCGAACAGGCTACAGCCCCAATTAGTTCGGATGAGGAGTTTCACTGTAGTACAATTTTTAAAATGAGTAAAATGGTGAGTAAACAAGTCGCGGCATTTCACATGCTGTGTACGTGTAAATGTCATCAAACTAAACCTCTTTAGCTATTTTTCAATAAAATACTACGATGTTAACATGTCAAAGTGTTGCATGCAAAATAAATTTAGAACATGCTGAATAATTAATCATATATCATAAAATTAGCTGAGAATTTAGACTTCTATTCATGTGTTGTGTTCATGTCTAATATTACATTGGTAGCCTCCCTATTATAAAGAAAACAAACTTAACAGTGAAATTACTGAATGTAATTTACTGTAGGCCTATTCTGTTGTGCCACCATAAATAATACTGCTCATAGTTTTACTATCTACTGTATATGATATCTGAACATACCTTGTTGGTAGTTTTGGTTTCCCTACTTTATGTTTTATGGCAACACAGTTTTTTAATTCTCTTTAACAATTCCATAAATAAACAAACAATTCTTACAGAATGCAAACTAGCCACTCTAATCACCATTCTCTGACACTGAAAATAGTGTGGAATTGAGAAATAAATTGTACATCATTCAATGTGCAGATGTGAGAGTATTTAATTTCTTATACAATATTTAAGCCACATACCTTTAATTTTCAAACAATTCCAAACATCCACATGGCTTGGCGACTGTATAAAACATCATTGTAAAAACTGCAATGATGTATTTCCCAAACATACTAGTCGTTATAATAGTATGTTTTACAGCTGTTAAATAGGAGGCAGTCGATACAGCAAGCACTCGCACTAAAAATACCTACCACAATAACAAAATGATAACTTTAAACTTGGCAAAAACCAGGTATACAAAAATACCACCCAACTACAATGATGTGCAATTCCATATTTGCTGGAAAAATAAGATCTTAACGATGGCTTCTTTCACTTTGTATGGTTTGCTACATGTTTTTGAGCAATGACTGCACGGAAACGGTAAACTGGAAAGACATTTCAAATTAAAACGGTCTTATGAATTGTTTTGCGTGAGTCATGGCGGCCAGCCAGGCAAGCAACTATCATCAATCGGTTATGTTCGGCAAAGTTCGGGTTACATTCGTACAACGCGTGAATAATATGATACTTTGTAGTGAAAAATATGGCACAACGGCTATAAATGAAAGATGCTAGTTCCCGAAACTACAGTATTACAGTTTTCTTTATTATCTATGACACTGTATGTCAGTTGAGTACAATCTACATACCACATGTTCGATACTGAAATTATGCGATTTCAGTACTAGATTTCTTGTTATGAACTAACCAAACGGGGGAAAAAAAAAGTTATACATAAAACTTGGAAATCGTATAATAATTTACACAACTCGTACAATACGGCACAAAATTGTGCGTTGTACAGGAAAATTATACAAGTTGGCAGCTATGCCACATGCGTCAACAAATTCAACAACTTCCCGCCTACCCGCCCGTGAGAGTCTCAACAGCGACGGAACAGTAAGGTCAACCTCGAAGCACACATCAAATGCCACATCTCCTCAACGAGCCAAGCACTGAACTAGCGTGCGAAGTCAATAAAAATGGGCAGATTGCTTTATGCAGTTTTTTGTGATATGGAGACTAAAGATTGCTTTTTAGAGTATTGTATGTTTTTTTTATGTATTTATTTTAAAAATAAATTTTTTTACACCAGAGATGACTGAATTCCAAAACTATACAAAAATGACAAATTTTTATGTATAGAGTACTAGGTGGGTCAAAATCAGCCCAAAATGTCCCTATTCCTCTGTTACGGCCCTCCCGATTTTTCAACCCTTTTCCCGGAAACCATAAGGTTGTAACAACGGAATTCTACTTGTGTTTCCGGGAACAAGTCAGTCTCAACGAACTGGCTAGGTGAGAGCCCACATACTAGTAAAGTCAGTAGAAAGTTTTTACAAAGTACTGGCAGAGCTTTTTCTTTCTGCCTAAAGAACCTTGTACAATATATAAGTAGATTCCTAACAATTTCTTGCATGTATTTACATCCTGGGTTACAGCATGCTGAAGCATACAATTGCCTTGCCCCCCCCCCTCCCTTTTCATCTAGATAACTACAGTAGAGCCCCAATTTAACAAACTCGGGAATAATGAAAACCGAGATTTAACAAAAGGATTTTTAGGAACCTTAAAAAAATAACAAAAAATGTATTACATAACTAAGTGACTTCGATAAAATGGAATATATAATTTAAGTCTGTAAAAATAATAGCACTGGCCACATTATATAGTTATTTCTCCAAAGGCAAGCTGAAACCATCGTTTGAGAAAAAAAAAATTTTAATTTGTTGAAAACTTTAGCAGTGGGAGTGATTTTGAGACAAGCATGAGTGGGCGCGGCTGAGAGAGCGATGCTGAGTTGCATAACAACATCCTGGTGGCTGGTGAGTGAACAAGCCTCTAGGTACCCAGTCTCCACAGTGTGGTGGTGGACAGCGTAGGAACTAGTTCACAGATAGTGTTTCGTGTTTCAGAATGCGCTGCAGTGCAGCAAGCTCTATTGATTAATGCTATTACCAATAGAATGCAGTGGTGTCTAGCGTGATTAGTATTTACTCTCGCGTCCAATGATAAAACCAGCAAATTAATAAAAAAATAATAATACTATTTATGCAGACTTTTTACAATAAATTTACTACCATAAATGTAAATAATCTGTTTTTCCGAAGTAAAAAAACGCTCTAGTGCAAAGTATTTTTAGCGAGCAGACAGTATTGTTTCATGAGCACGGCTGCCTACGAGCTACAATGGCCGCCACAGCGCATATTGAATTATTATTTTACAGTTGTCTCACAAACTTTTACTTCAGTTTTCATTGAAATTTTTGTTTTTTTAATATTTTCATTGGAATTTCCTAAATTTTGTTGGTTGAGCGTGCGGGAGATAGACGGGAAAGATTGACGGCTCGGGCGGCATTGGTCATCACTTCTCACGTGTTAATGGCACACAAGGGCGGCCTAACTCACCATGCAATCGCTCGCTGAGTGTTCCACTGGAAGTTTTGCTTGAAGTTTTTTAGCAGATTTTTTTTTCTTTTCAGAGCTGTGGCTTACCTGTTGACGGTAAATATGTTTTGTTATTGTTTTGAGCCAATAGACTTTTTTAAAATTACTTTAAATTCCAACAAACACCTGTTTATTTTTTTGGGGAGGGGTGGGGGGTTGTTTGAAAATATATAAAGTTGGGGATTTCCCGTGGCATTTTGTTAAGTCGGGTTTCTACTATAAAAAACTTATATGATAAAATGACAATTGAGAAACTATCGAGATGAAATTTCAACACACACGCACTTATATTAAGCTTATTGAAAAAAGAAATTGTTTAATGTAAAACTACAGTACATGCATAAAAATTTACTGAAAAATTTTATACAATAACTTTAACCTCAGATAATCCAAGCTCTTACATTACAAAGTATAGATGCAGGCAATAATAAAACAAACTACATATCACTATTTTTTTTAAAGTGTAATTTATTTGCACTAAAGTAAATAACATTTTACGTGATAACATACCAAAATGGCAATTAAATTATTCAACTGCAAACTGCAACTATACTAAAAATATTTCAATTCACAATTGATCTATTTCCACATATACATTACCATAATACATATACCTATCTTGAGAAGTTTGCAAAAACTGTCATGGGATTTGCTATAAATTTTTCTTAAAGCTAGCAGTTAATAGTACTTTGTTGTGATACAACAGTTGATAATTCACCTATTAAGGAACTCTGAACAGAATACTTTTACATGTAAAAAGTCAACATAAATAAAAGCAATCACAAGTATAAATTAATATAAAAGTTGATGCACACGAGATACAAACATACAGTAAATCTATGAGGCAAATGAACATAAAAATTCCTTCTTGACTGAACTCGGAAGTCTGGAGACTGACATTTCAGAGTTTTTTTTGCAGATTCTAGGAGAAGGCTGTAGCTTTGGTGATAATTTTTCTATCAGTCCGTTGCGCTGATGCCCAAATTCAAATGACAGTCGCAGCTCCCCCACCTTGCTCTGGGGCAGTATGTCAGGAGTCCACTCGATGATGAAGGGGGTTGGTTCTACCTGGTCAGGTGCTGTATTGCCTACGATAAAACATTTCCTGTTATGTAACTGCCACTTCACTATTAAAGCATGACAACCAACATACCTACCAACCGTGACATTACAAAAATTGACTCAGTTTAAATGCTATATACATTTTATGACAAACATCAGAGAAATAGAGGCAAGGGGCCTACAAAGACACTCAATAAACACTTTGATTTGGGAAGTACAGGACATGGTGCTAGATAACGGACAATGCTGCATTCCCTCTTAGTTGAACCCATCTGGAGCACCACACTTCCCAACACCAGACTATTAATGATTATGTAATAAAATATAACTTATTGTACTTATATTACAAAACATTACTGTAATAACTTACTCAAATTATTTAAAATTTTCAGAAGAAAATAACTACATTCGAGAATACTTGCCAACTTTCAGGAAAGTTTTAAGCTCTAAAGGCTTAATCAGGGGTTGGTTGTTGACTTTCCTGTATATTTCATTTTCATCTTTCAGCCTTTTGTATGGTGCAAATGTACCATCTTGATTTTCAACAAAACTTCGCGTAATTTCCAGAGGCACCTACAAGCAAATTCAAAAATTTTAAAAATCTACATTAATTTTCAATAATTTTAATAACTTATTTATGACTTTACTGTCTCAAAATTGTTAGCTAATACCGTTAGCTGTTTAAATTTGGGGTATTTTAGAATAAGGATTTTCACATGAGAAATAAATAAGGGGGTAAAAGGTGTGAACTGTTGTGACGGTTAAGGTAGAAATGAGATTCAAATTACAGTTAATAACTATGTATTACATACAAAACAAGTGGCTCATGTTGAATCTGGTAGGAATTAGCATAGCCGACAAGTTTGGACACAATAACTACAAAATGGTCTACAAATTTAAATTTAACTTTTCTTTAGACCCTTTATTTGTGAAAGTGGGTAAAACAAAAATTTCTTTTGTTTCGAGAATATGAAAACACATATTTACTAACAAGTATTTCAATTTAGAATTATTCACACTTATACTAAATTTAAATTTTTAGATGCAATTAGAAAATACTCAGACACAAAACTTCGTAATTATCACAGGCCTAACATTTTTTTAACCAACTTTTGCCAACCAGCAAATTGAATGTTGACATTACCATTTTCATCTTAGTCATGTGTTTATTTATTTATTTATAGTTTCTATGTTGTCACTGACAAATTTCTTCTACTTCATATGAGGATCACTCAATTTTCTCCACGACGATGATTACTTTTCTAAAAAAAATAACGACACATTTGCAAACTCTCAAACCTTCTCTCCAAAAAACACAAACACATTATGGTACGTATACTTTGTACAATTAGTAAACTTGCAACTGAAGGCAACAGTACTAACCAGCGGGGTTTCGAAGATCTGCTTCAGATGGATGATGTTTGTGATGTGCCAAGTGTAAGTCGTAAACGTCCCCAAAGGCACTGCATTTTTACGGACACAGCCCGAAATAAAATTTGGGAGGCGCTTCTTCTTACCACCAGATGAAATTCTTTCCCGTAAACAGTCAAAAAACACCTGAAACAAAAACAAACACTTTTGGTGAGTTGCATTTCAACTGGCATACTGAAGGAAACATTTGTAAAAATATTTTAGCAACTGTAAGGTGTATATATATATATATAACCACACTGACAGTTCACCCTACAGAAGTAGATGTAGACAGTGAAGTTTCTTTGACATATGTCATCCAGTATTTCACAAACACTTATTTCTACTTCTTTACATATTCAGTATGTTAATTTGGGACAAAATTGCAAACTGACGGAGCTACATCCGCAGAGCAATACCTGAAGTAAGAAAGTAAGATGACTGACCAAAGTGCAATACCATACATACCAGGGTTGCTTTACTTTACACCCAGTGACCTGTTTCGTCTACCATCCAGTAAGCTCCTGAAAAGACAGTGTAATTCTACTTCCAAAGTACTCTACGAGGTAAGCTTATAAAAGGATTAGCCTGGAATTAATACGAGAATTTTTAATGTTCCTTCAAAATTCAACTACGTATTCTGTTGTGCTGTATTATATACGTCACGACTTATATAAATTAAATATTAAAATGTTTTGTTTATATTTTCATAAATTTAGATTCAGTTACTTAATTCGTTTTATTGAAATTAACTTGTTTACATTATACTAACAGTAATTTGGTGTCATTCAGTAATTTTATTTTATTCTGGATGTTTCAGTACATTTTATTTTTCATTACTTTCCTTCACATGTTAGTTATGAGTAGAGCCGATTCAGGCTGCAGTAACGTGTTCCTTGTTAGCCGGATGTGCGCGGCTACGTTTTGCATTCCTTAGCCGAAGCTTTTGTTTCTTCTTTATTTTACTGTTTCTTCCTGGAGTGCGGACATTTACTGTGTCAGGGCACGTGTACTCTGCATGATTATCACTTGATTTTGTCCTTGTGCAGTTCTGCCCGCGTGAATCTCCCGTGCCATCCTTATTCTGACTGCCCCTGCCATCTAGTAGGGCGTTTTAAAGTTACTGCGCTGCGCCTTTGTTTGCGCCCTGTTACCTCTCCTCCTAAATTTTTCCGGCACTCGTTTACCAGCAGTAACCTTGGCATGATGTGTTGTTGCAGTGTTGGTGCCTTTCCGGCACACGTAGGCACTTAGATGCCCTAACTGTTTATTTTTTTGTTTTCTTTTTTATTTATATCATCATGTAGTCTACAAGAATAGTTTTTTCTTATTCTACTACTTCATACATAGCTTTGTCTAAAAATGTAGTGCAACGTGTTTCTTCTTCTTTCGTCGCCCTCTATTTGTTACTTTGCGTTCACATTTTATTAATTTCGCGTTCCTTTCTTTTAGTGAGGGTCCAAGTGTTGGGCCTCACATCCTTATGGGCACTTTTCCAACTTGGTTTGTTTCGTGCCTGTGGCTCGTCCCGGCGATTGAGCTAGTGGACTGGTGTTTTCGTCGCTGCTGAGAATGCGTGCGTTCATCTCCATTCCCCAGCAATCAGTGAAGGAACTGTGTGCTTACATCTCCGATTCCATTTCACTCACCACCACGTTTGACATCAGGACAGCTAAATGCCGTCGGAACGCCTTATTTACCTTCTTTTAAATTAAAACTACCTTAATATTATTGTTTTCTATTAAAGAGACACGTCATAATCCTGATATGTAATTTTGGTTTTAATAATAAATACAGCAGTTGCTTCCATGTAAAATTTAAATTTTTATATAATTTTTTTTATTACCATATCTATGCAGATATAGGCCGCACCTTTTTTTCCAAAAATATGATCTCAAAAAGTGGGGTGCGGCCTCTTTGCGAGATAAAAAAATTTTTTCTTCTCCACCGAAAAAATGATGATAATGTCAACATAGTACACTCTACTTACTGTTTTAATTCATGTTCTATGCACGAAAGTCGAAAACAGAACATAAACACACGTAATAAAACATTCGTATACGGCCCACGTACAAAACAAACATCAGGCGGCGGCCAACCGGCCCTCGCCCCCCTCCCCTAGACATACTGTTGCGGCGTCTGCGGCTCGGCAACTACCGCTCACAAGATGTTTTCTTGAACTACAGATCACGAAGGTGGCGTAGAGTTTTTTTTTTTTTAAACAAAACACCTTACGGAGTTGAAAATAAGGGCGGGCCACTAACACATTTATTTGTGTTTTGCTTGTATCCGAGGGCAAATATTTTAATTAGTGAGAATACTATGGTCAGTTTATAAAAGAAACCATTAAATGTGGTAAACTTTCTTGGAAGTAAAATAAATAAACAATAAAAGCAGACATGCAAGTTGGCTTTGTTTACAACAGGTCCCATGTAACATTTGGAGTAGGCTAGCGTAGCGTCAGATGCACGAGGCCAGCCGGCAGAGTAGAGAGTATGGCGGAGTGGCGAGCGTGGTGTGAGACAAAAACAAGCTTGCAGTGTTGCCAGAATGAGTGTTGCTCACAATATGTACTTTTGAAAGGGCATTTACTTCTTTTTTTGGAAGGGATGTTTACGTATTTTTTTTGGCGCCGAATGTTTATATCATAATAAACACTCACGCAGCTGTTAAAAGCACAATTCCGTCGTCTAGCACACACACTTTAGCGCGTGGTTTGGTGTAGCCGCGGCATAAAATATATATACCCTCCCTCCCACCCCCGGCAACGTGTGCATTACGGTAAATAAAGAACATGATAGAATACCAATTAAAATTTACTTGCGAAACATTACATGTACGGAATACCTACCAATTATGTTCATTATAAAAAAAACTGAAGTTAAATACAGAATACCTACCTATGAAATTCACTTGCAAAGAAATACTTCACATACATATTAAAAATATTGTATATCTTACGTTCAGAAAATACATTTATGCACTATGCACTCCCGCTGCTTGCCTCGCTGTCACTTTCCTCGTTGCCACTTCTGTCGTCGTCGTCTCCTGGTTCATCCGGGTCATCTGCCTCATCTCGTGCATTCCATAATGCGTCGTCTTCCGAGTCATCCATCTCCGACGAGATACCCGTGACCTTGAAGCTTTTCTTCACTAAATCGTCGGAGATGGCACGCCATGCTGAAAGGATCCACCGACACACTTCTGTCAGTGAAGCTTTCTTTGGACGGCCGGATTTGGTTGTCTCCTGATTTGACCGAATCCACTCGTTGTACAGACGCAGCATGCTCACTTTGAAAGGGTGGTTTATGCATACGTCGAGCGGCTGTAGCATGCTCGTCATACCGCCTGGTATGACAGCCAAATCCGTCCTCCCCTCCTGGAGCCGCTTCTTTACGCCCTCCGTAAGATGGCCTCGGTAGCTGTCTAGAACGAGCAGTGATTTCATTTGTAGAGGTCCCCCTGGCCGTCGACACCACACGCACGAGAGCCAGTCCTTCACTAGGTCTTCGGACATTCACCCTTTTTCCTGGACGCGCACAAATATTCCGGGTGGGAACTTCTCCTTTGGCAAGGTCTTGCGCTTGAAAACTACATAGGGCGGTAGTTTTCTGCCATCCGCCGTCACACATAACATCACAGTGCATCTCTGTTTGTCCGCTTCCGTACCAAGAATTTTAACTGAGCGCGAACCACCAGAAGGTGTGACTGTCGTGGACTCCGGCATATCGAAATATACCGGCGTCTGATCAGCATTTCCAATTTGGCCTAGCTGGTAGTTGTGTTGCCTTCGTAAATTTATTATGAATCTCTGGAAGCTTAACAATTTCTCTTCGTAGCTTGCCGGGAGTTTCTGAGCAATGGATGTTCGTCTTCTCAAAGAGAGGCCTTTTCTCTCCATGAAAGTCTAACCCATCCGTAACTAGCCTTGAACTCTGCAACGGGTATGTTGTTTTGTCGTGCAAGTCTGCTGCCTTCGAATAACAACATTTCGGTGGTAACTGCAAAACCATTTGGCCTAGTGTTGAGGACAAACTGTTTCAATTCTTCTTCCACCTCGGGATATTTGGGCTTCTGTTCTCTCAAGGTACACTTATTTTTCTTCAAGCCTTGCAACTTCTCTCTCTGTATTCCACCTTCTCACGTTCTTATCATTTACACCAAATTTCCTTCCTGCTTCTCTCTTCCCGTGTTCTTGTGCATACTGCACCACTTTGAGTTTAAAGCTAGCCTTATAACTCGCTCTGTCCTTTCCCATCTCTGACGTGTGCAAAATATAAATAAATATATGTATACAAAAACAAATAAATATAAATAAATATGTATAAACAGAAATAAATATGTATGTATATAAAACTATGTAAAGATGTAAAAATATAACTATGAAATCTCCAGTAAACGTTTACGTAGCTGTACAGTGCGACTCAAGCTCTCATAAACAACACTGGTAACAAACCAAACCACGTGAAAACGGGTTTGTGGCAGGTGCAGACGAGTGGGTGGCTCAGATAACGGAACTGAAAGCTAGGCAAGAGGGGAGGTAGCAACACAAGCTGTAGGCAAGGTCAAACTCCGCTACACGCACTAGGCAAGAAGATGATACGCAAGAGGGGTGGGGGGATGGCTACACACGATGCAGACAAGGTCAAGCTCAGCTACGCACGCGCTCCGATCGATGGCGCGCAGCAGCTGTCATCACACTATGAATACATGGTTGCCAAGCGTCAGCATTTTGGTGCGGCCTCTTTTTGAGATATTACTTTTTCTGAAACTTTTGTTCTGAATTTAGGGTGCAGCCTGTATCTGCACGCGGCCTGTATCTGCGTAAATACGGTAATGATTTGAAAGTTTTATGTTTTAATTAACTTCCGTAATAAATAATGTGCGGGGTACCCCTTTTTATCTGTACTATCGTTTGCACATAATTTTAATCATTAATTTAAACTATTCACATAGGCTTACATGCCTAACCTATTTCAATGTTATTTACTGGTATACGTTGTTTGTTTTCATATTTTAAAAAAAACTTAACTTAAATAAGAAATAAATAAATAATTTCATTATTTAACAAACCACAAATCAACATCTTATTATTTATAATTGTTCCTCTGGGCATTTTAACTATTTTGAAGTATCTAGTAAGGTTATGTTTTATTTTCTAAACACCTTACACATTTATTTTATTTTTAAATTATTTTGTGCGGTGTGCTTGTGGCCTAGTCGTCTTTCTCAAGTGTTTATTTTCTGTGTTTATCACATTTATTTATATGTTTGTTGTCTGGTTCTTTTTTTTATTTTGCCACTGTGTTTCTTTTATTAATGCGTGGCTGTTTTGAACAGGAGTTTTGTTTGGCGATGATAAACACTTAAGTGTATTGCTTCCAATTTCATTTAATTAATTTTCTCACCGAAGCACACCGGCACAAACAGCACACAGGGCAGAAGTGTGTGCCGTATCAAATACGACATGACTTAAGTAATATACATATTAAATTTTTTTTTTATTTGAGTTTCCTAAATTTAGGCTAATTATAATTTTTTATGTTGTTATTAACTTGTTTAATATTATATTAACAATAATAAGTGTTATTAAGTAATTTTATTTTATTAACGATATTTCACAAAGTTCACTTTCAATTACTGCTATTCTTTCTTGCTACATTACTTCGAGCCGACACTAGTCGCGCTACAGTGTTTTTTCTTAGCAGGACAGTAGCTGCTGAGCTTTACATTCCTCTGTCAGTTGTTCTGTCATACTTCCGTCTTCATGCCATGTGCTGCTGTTGTTGCAGGGCGTGATTTCTGTATTTCACCGTGTGATTTCAATGTAGTTTAGCGATTCTGATCACGTGATTATCGCATGCTACTGTGCTTCAATGCGCACTTTGCCGATGTTGATACTGTTGCTAACCATTTTCGATGCTCTTTTGTTCAACGTTTCTGCAGCTTCTTCCGTTGCATTTCTTAACACCTTGCCGTCAACCACCGTATCATCAAGATCAGTGTGTTTGGTGTTCCTGCCTTTTTAGCAGATCTTGTCACTTGAGGTGCTATAATTTACTTTTCATAATGTAGCAAAATATATATTTAGACGTAGTAGAAAAACTGTAGTGCTACATTTTTTAAAATATTTTATTGTGGTTGTTTCATCTATTATTTCGTCAAGTGATTATCTTCACCCTCGTCTGGTGAGTAATTTTCCTACGAGAGGTTTTGTGTTCTATTTAAATTTTTCATCTTCTATAATATTTTGATAATTTCTGTGTAGTGAGGGTTCATGTACAGGCTGATTCTCAACCCGGCGTATTCTCGTCTTGGAATATTCACGTCCCAGCCAATTCACGCCTTGGCCTATTCACAAGCTGGACTATTGACGAGCTGAACTGTAGTCTCTACTACAGAAGTTCAGTCTTTCTGGCCTATTTTGGGGCATTTTCTTCGCCTTTTCGTCTTCTTTGTTTTGCCACTGTAACTGGGAAACATTAAGCTACCCCAGCATGCTGTACTCTTCTACTGCGAGACTTTGAACAGATAAGCTGCAACTAAATTTGTATATTTTAATCTATAAATTATCAGCTGTCACACTTACCTTTTTGTAGTGTTGGGGAATGTGTGCTGCCAAGGTTGGTAGTAGTGTTAAGGTATATGGCGCCGCGGTGTGCCGTGGCAGTTGTGTGCTGTTGCTTGTAAGAGAAGGTCTGAAATAAATTGGTGTCAAATGGACTTTGGAACTGAGTGTGGTCATTCATAACACTTTTTATGTAATGTTTTGTATGTTTTTTAATAATTAATTTGAATTTAATAACAGTTTAAAATTTTATAAGGCCTAACGGATGCCTCCAATTTACTTGTAATTTTTTTATTATTAATTTATTACATCATTGATTTGGACGTACGTTATTTATTTAGCCTATAGAATGGGCATTTATTGTTTCGATAATTTTATTGTGAATTTTAGAAAAATAATAATTGTACTGTATAATCAATTCACTATTTTCATTTAACTGTGCCTGCAATTTAATATTTAACTTCCATTACAATTTCAGTATTAATGGACTATTCATTGATGTCAATAATGTGAATTTTATTTAAAAAAAAATGAAAACAGAATATTTAATATTGCAGTAAAAATTAAATAATCATTTTGAGCAACCACAGATTTCAGAGTTCTCATTTAATATATTTTCCTCTGGTGTATATTGTTTACTATGGCGAGAGAGCCTATTTATTTATTTAAATAATTATTTTTCTTTGCCCGTTGCGTATGGTAACCCAGCATTTATTTAATCGTGCTTTGCTTCCACTTTGATATTGTTTGTTTACAGCAGCTTCCTCTGGTTTTTGTGTGTTTGTTAATGTGCCACCTTCTGTTTTCTTCTATGTTTTTATTGGTGGGCATTTTTTTGTGTTTATTTGCCAGGGACGGTTGTTTTTTGATTTATGATTATTTGCTACTTAAAATAATTCATTAACCTACCATACGCACATCGGTGCGAACTGGTAGCAGTTAGCGTGGTTGGTTCATGTCCTAATTATTGTGCAACCAAATTGGTAGCAGTTAGCATGTTTTGATTCATGTTCATTAGGAGATTGAAGTTACCACATTTTTTAACCACGAGTCTCATTTTGTGTAGTTTTCTCTTTCAGTTAATTTTTTGTTGTTTGATAATGCAGTTTTTAATAATTTTTTAAAAATATTTTGTAATAATTTTATTATTAAATATATTACTGATCTTTATATAATAATGATAAATAATATGATGTTTCTATATTTTATGTACGTAAGCATGACAGCACTTGAAAACATTAAGTATTAAGTTCTAAGTTAAAGTTTTATGTTTGTTTATATGTGTATTTCTCGTGACCTACTTTAGCTTTTCCTTTGACCTTCAAATCAGGTGGTAGTGTGACGTCATGTAGTGTGACCTTGCACATCTGTATTTAGAGTCGTTATTATTTCCATTTGTATTGAGATATTTGTGGATATTTATTCCAATTGCTTTATTGCTAAAATATTCATTTATATGCGTTTCTCTTCTTTGGTGTGTTTAATGTGTTATTTTGAATCATGTTTTCAGTCGTCTATTTTAATACTTCTTAAATAACCTGCCCGACGACTTAATTTCTGTCTCGTTTTTCGATGTGCTTGATTATAATATGTTTGTCTTTATCACGACTGGTTTCCATTTTAAATATTTCAGAAAAGAATTCTGGTTTGTTTAGTTTTTCCCGTTAACGTGCATGTAATTGATATTTTTGCTGCTAGATGGTGTACCTAGCATTTTCTGTCGTTTTTTTTCATGGCCGCCATGTTGTGGTCGCACAGTAGCCAACTTAGTACTCACATATTTCAATTTGGTAGCATTCTTTGTTTACTTTTTACGTTCGGCGTGCGTTTAATATAGTTTTGCGTTTTGATATTTCATATAATGTTTTCGGTATTTAACTTTATTAGAGTTTGAGTGTTTAAAATTATATTTTTGTGTGTTTACATACGTTCAGGCAAGATGTTATTTATTTTAATTCTATTTTACGACTCGTGACTCGTTAGCATCTTGTGTAACAGTTTATTTTAATAATAATATTTTGATAATTTTTTATATTCTGTGACGTATATAATACGGCACACTGTTGCATATTTTCTGCATTGCCCTGCTAACTGACCTGACGTGCCATGCCTACAAACAAACGGCACTGTGAACCTAAAATGCATAGTTGTATGATCCCAATAGGTTTTTCAACATTTTACAACTTTTACTCAGAATATTTTCCCAAGATGTTGGTCATTTTAATTTTAATCTCTGAAGTGTGACAACACAACATTAAAGGAACGAAATATTGCCTTAACCTTATGTAAACAAAATAAAAGGCAATTGAATGTAAAATGCATGTAATCAACATGAAAATCACTTTTATAACAATAATAATGAAAAAAAGCAGCTCAACTCAAAATGTTAACTTGTAGTTTGAGTGCTACAATATTTTTTTCAAATATCAGAAAAATTCTGACATGGGGGCCTTATTTTTTATAATGACGGAAAACCAGATGCAGAATTTTTTGGCACATTTCAGTGGATGTTCAAGAGACATAGCCAGACCCATTTGAAAACATTTTCTCTCTCTCTCTCTCTTTATGTCTAGGTCAAAGTCTAATTGCAATGTACCACAAGACCAATCCATTTAGCTGAACTGCTCCACTTGTACCCCGTATGTACGTCTGCAGATAAAGCAGTGTTGGAAATGAACATTCTGTTGCTGTGGTTATGGACATAGTTTAGACAATTTTCAGCACACGGGAAAAAAATAATGTAGCATCACATGTTCAGAGTAGAAATAAAATCAGCTGGTGCTAGGTGGAGGTCTTTCTGGCCAACAAAATTTCTTCTCCCAATTTTTAGTTTGTTAAGAAATACTCTGGTGATGCATCAACATCGTGGGGCCACTGTTTGACTACAGCATCAACAGGTCATTAGACATCAGATGTTTCAATATGTTTTCTGGCAGCATAGTTTGCAAATCTTTAAGAATTCCTTTATGATTTAATAAGCTGATTAATATAAAAAAATCTAAGGAAAACAGGAACTATAAAATACTCTTCACGACTGGCTGTCTTAACGTAACTGTCATCCTGCAACTATTGGAATTTTATTTTTTCATTTCAATTCCAATACATTCAGCAATAGTTTCTGCTTATCGATACAGAGGATAGAAATTTAATAAAAGATTTTCTGACTCCTATCCTAGGTGCTCGCACCAGTGAACACACCTGTTATTGTATATTTGTTTAGACTGTATTAGACCAGGCTAACCAAAAAAACCAGAACTTTCAGAAAAATGTGTTACTAACGTTCCTTGTGATGATTTCAAACATACAAGAACTGCAAGCCGTAAGTTGCAAACAGCCAAAGACTACAACATGTTTTTAATAATTTTATAAATCCTGCACAACTACTGTAAAAGCTTTACGTCTTTATCAATAAGTTTGCTGATTGAATTTCACAGCACGAAATTTCCTGCATTAAGGTTATGATCTCTCGTTTATTTCAAACTATTACAAATATCTCAAATATTTTTTAAACAGATGCTTTGATAACATTTGAGACAATGTACAGTTGTACGATACACAATTTTGCAAGAGAATTTTTTTAAATAATGTACGGTTTGCGAGCAAAAAATTATTTTGTTTCATTTTGGCTTATCTAAACCTAAAAATCAGTTTGGTGTATTGCAACAGAAAAATTTGTATGCAAACGTTGATATATAAGTGTTAAAACTGCCAAAGGAATATTTGATATAGCCTATGTATTAATTTGCGTTACAAAAAATATTTTCGAAACCACTACTAAATTAGAGTGCGAGGCCTTACGGAATCTGAAGTTAGTTAACTGTCCCATACAACTAACCTTCCTACTGGAGAACAATAGCTGTGATTACACAAACCTTCATGATAGTATTATGTCACAGCTTAAAACAAAGATAAGAAAGATATTATTGTTTTATTATGCGCCAAGCTACATTTTTTAATTTTATAGTAAACATAGTAATTTTTATTATTTCAGTAATTTTTGTCATTGAAACATTCACGAATACATAGACATTTAGGTAAAAATTATTTATAATTATTAAATATTTAATTACACAACTAACAGCAACTTGATTTACTATCACCAAGAAGAAAAGGTATGGACATCTACAAATAATGCCAGAAAGCAGACTACCAACCTTAGCAATGGAACACAGACACGAGGAGAATGAAACTGATTAAGATCCAGAGCAAAATGAATGCATGAACAGGTTGAACATGCCAAATCCCTGGAAAAACAAGAATGTTTACTAACTATACAATGGGAAAATTCATATTAACCAAAATAATGAATTATGTAATACAAGAATACATAAATGGCAAATATGACTTTGCACTGGACTAATCCCCCTACCTTCGACTGCGGCAAACATATGTACGAGCATGCTGTCACTGCCATAATTAAGAGCTGCTCATGACAACACATGGAACGTAATTGCTACAGCAAAACAGTGTAGTTCTGACACAGTTAGTGTATCTCCCCTCCATGACTGGGCAGTGCCTGATGCAAGAGGGATTTCTGGGAGGTTCCTGAACATCCTTCACCCCTTATCCACCCCCTTCACCCCTTACCCACCCACTGATCATACAAAGTAAGTACAATCAGCAGGTGCAACAAGCGAGTCTGTCTGTAATTGAAGAGCAACCTACTGTTCAAAGGTTAGGGGTTACACGACATTCAGGCATACACTTTCAGCGGTATGCAAAAAAAAAAATATTGCGAAGCATGTAAACTGCTCTAATTATTCAGAATGCACTCCTGTCAACATTTTACTCCTATAGTCCACCTAAATTGGATATTATGTGTGGAATCGTTGGCAAGTTGTTGCACGAGGGCGTGATATCGCCGCCTACGTTGGATTATGCCTGCCCAGCCTTCTTGGCCAAGAAAGGTGGCGGAGGGTATCGTTTGCCTACCAAAATGTCTCAGGTGAATAGAACGATTCATTTGGACCCATTCCAGGTCTCTACTGTTGATTCTGCACTTTAACACCTAGGGAAGGCAAAAGTGTTTTCTATAATTGATTTGAATTCCAGTTTTCACCAGTACTTGTTGCACTCCGATTGCCGGAAATACACTGCCTTTCGTACTCAGTGGGTGCAGTCTTACAGTTAATCCTTCTAAAGTTACGTGGGCCACCTCGTCGGTCAAGTTTCTGTGGTACACTGTGTCCAACGGGCAAATGATTATAGATCCTAGCCGAATTCGTCCTGTTGTGAATTTCCCCCGTCCTAAGAGTGTGAAGGGCGCCTCCTAGTTTATTGGTATGTTGGGATATTATGCCCGGTTCATCTCTCGTTTTGCCGACCTGGGAGGGCCGCTTAACCGCCTGAAGCGCAAGAATACACCCTTTGTTTGGGGCGACGAGCAAGAGCGGAGCTTTAACTACTGCGGCTCCGGGTTTACATTTGGCCGACTTCAATTTGTGTTTTGTGCTACACGTCCAGTGTTGCCCTAGGTTCGGCTCTTGGTCAATGGCGAGATGGCAAGGTGTACCCGGTAGCCTTTACCAGTCGGACCTTGTCGAGTCCGAACAAAAACTGTGCGCCTTTGAGAAGGAGGCATTGGTGTGTGCCTGGGGGATGAGCAAATTTGAGACGTTCCATAGTTCGGCAGAGTTTGACCTGTGTACCGACAATCAGGCCATGTCATGGCTATTGGGTCATTCCAGTGATTTTGAGAAACTCTGGCGATGGGCATTTAAGCTGATGAAATTTTGTTTTGTGGTCACGTATATCTCGGGTGCCAGCAACGCAGTGGTGGACGCGTTGTCACAAATGTACTGCACTGGATATTATGATTGTGTCCCGGACGAACTGTCGGCACAGTGTGCTGCCTTCACGAAACATAATTTGTTCTATGTTCGGTTGCAACAGGCCCCGGAAGAGGACTCGGAATATCGTGACCTTATGGACTGTATTAAAAGTGGAGATGGCGTTCCCTACCAAGTGATCGATGGATTGCTGTATAGTTTATGTCGGCGTCTGTCTTCTCGTCATCTGTTTGTGCCCCGTTCTTGCCGTCCTGAGTTGCTAACTTATTTTCAAGCTTCTCCGTTTGGTGGTCACTTGGGTCGGGAAGGTACCTTGAGGAAGCTTGGTGGTCATTTCTGTTGGCCACATATGGCCAAGGATGTAAAGGAATTCATGCGACGGTGTGATCTTTGCCTTAAGGCGAAACCCGTGCGTAATTCCAATGTTGGACTGTATTCTGTGGACCAGGTCTTGTACTGTTGGGAAACTCTGCACCGTGACGTGTTTGGGTCCACAGATCGTTACACCCAGGGTAATTTGTATGTTTTGATCGTTTTGGACGTCTTTAGTAAATTTGTTGTTCTGATGGCCATCCGCAACACTAAAAGTTCTGTCATTGAGCGGCATTTGGTGGAATGGAAGTGGTCAGTATTTGGTCCTCTTGTGAATCTGGTCACCGACAATCCCTCGTACTTTTGTTCAGTTTCTTTTAAAGACTAAAGTACTATCCTTGTGGCAACCATGTAAAGAGTTTCAACCGGAATTTGAAGGCAATGTTGGCTGCCCTGTACCATGTGGAGCAACGTCATTAGGACCAAGATCTGGATCTGGTGAACATGAGCTTCAATTCTACAGTCCATGGATCTACCAAGCATACCCCAGCACGTGTTCTGCTGGGTCAAGAAATGATGCATCCGCTGCTCAATGTCTGGGGCATCCCGTCCTCTTCTACACCTCTGTTGGATATTCAGTGCGAGCTTTTGAGTGCTGAGGTGATGGGGAACCTTGCCGATGCCGGTGATCATCTGCAGGTGCGAGTTAATGCTTGACGGGTCGCAGCTGATTACACCGTGGGACAATCAGAGTATTGTAAGTCTTTTCAGCTTCCGTCCCGAGCAGGTGGCCGCAGTAGTAAATTACTCCTACCCTATATTGGGCCATTTCATTTGTGCGTCTCGTTGGTCCTAACACTGTTTTGTTGGCCGACCCTGCTTCCGGCCGTATTATTAGGAAATCGCACGTCTAGCATTTAAAACATGCTCCTGATCCTTCGGACAAACATTATTGAGTTGTTGCAGGCTGTCAAGAGTACGTCGGTCACCACTGCTTCACCTAGGCCAGAGATTCATGACTGGTTCATGAAGGAATAGTCGTGTGTCAAGCACTGGTGCATGTTTGTTTGTGTAGTTTGCGTGTGTGGAGTATTTTGTTGGTTGGTGTTCGGTTTGTGTGTGTTTATGTTTTGTGTTTTGTTTGTATGTGTTTGTGGGCCCTGTATGTGTTCTGTGTTATGTGTTGAGCGTGTGTTTTCTTCGTGGCCACTTGTTTTTTTTAATTTGGCATGACTCTGTACCTGAAATGATTGTTAATGGAGAGCTCTGTAGTTGTCATATTATTGGGGATATTATTTATTGGAGAACATTTACTCTATATATGAGATTTGCCATGTGAGGCGGTTATGTCAATATGTTATTTAGATGGAATGTTTGCATTTATATCAGTATTGTTGTTTGTCTGGATTTATTTATTTGGACATACTCCATTGCGAAATAAATGACTGTCAAAAGGAAACTAAAAATAATACAAGAAAACATAAATAAGCAGAGTATGCTTTAGTCATCAGGATACATACACAACATGAAATTCCAAAACTGGAATCTGGTCAGATAAAAACAAGGAACAAACAGAAAATAAAAGAAATAACAAGAATATAAAAATAGCTAAGTTGACATGCAACACAACGATGAGGCGAGACAATAACACAAACAGAAATACAACAAACAACACAACGATGAGACTAAACAAAACACAAATATGTCGGACACAAACAGAAAAAACAACAAACGATACAAATGATGAGACGAAACAAAACACAGTAGTTTTCCAAACAGTCAGTATTAACGACGTTTCGGGAACTGGAATCTGTTCCCGAAACGTCGTTAATACTGACACACTGTGTGTCTACCTGATGATGGGAACAAATTCCAGTACCCGAAACGTCGATAATACTGACTGTTTGGAAAACTACTGTGTTTTGTTTCGTCTTATCATTTGTGTCGTTTGTTGTTTTTCCTGTTTGTGTCAGACATATTTGTGTTTTGTTTAGTCTCATCGTTGTGTTGTTTGTTGTATTTCTGTTTGTGTTTTTGTCTCGCCTCATCGTTGTGTTGCACGTCAACTTAGCTATTTTTATATTCTAGTTATTTCTTTTATTTTCTGTTTGTTCCTTGTTTTTATCTGACCAGATTCCAGTTTTGGAATTTCATGTTGTGTATGTATCCTGATGACTAAAGCATACTCTGCTTATTTATGTTTTCTTGTATTATTTTTAGTTTCCTTTTGACAGTCATTTACTTTGCAATGGAGTATGTCCAAATAAATAAATCCAGTCATGCACTCCCATTGCACAGTTCTTTCAAAGATCATATTGTTGTTTGTGACACTTTAATGCGGATGGTGGTATTAATCAAATTAGTTTGGATGTTTTTATCATGTTATAAATTTTTACTGTTGATTTTATGTACTACGGTGAATTTTTGAGTATCGGTTACGTAAATGTTTTGATACAGGTTGTACTTTTCTGGTTTATAATGTGTCTTGTTGCCGGGATTGTAATGTTTTTTCCTTTCCAGGGCTGATTTGCTGCTTCTGGGTGACAATGTCGTCTCTTTGTTTACATGATTGATCATAGAGTTCCGGTGGCCAGGAGTCATCCCTCCTTCACCTTATCCCTAAGTGGCGACTCAACTTGTGTTTCTTTGCCTGGCAATGGGAGGCTGTGGCGATGCGGTACTCCGGAGGCTTGTGACGATGCGGGTACTCTGGAGGCTCTGACCATGCTCTCTCTTCTCTGGACAGCAGCACTCACGGTTCTAAACGCTTGAAGCACACTTCGGACTTGTACTGGTGTGGCTTGTGTCCTTGGAAGTCGACGGGAACCCCTAATCTGGACCTTTGGGTGGGGAGTTGTGCTGGGCTCATACACATTTCCCGACTTACGTCGAGATTCAACGTTTGCAATGACTGTAGAGTTTGTCAGTGATACGAAGTACTGTGTGATTTATTTGTGCTATTGGAGAGCAGCCATGGTTGAACCTCTGTGACGTCAGACTATTTGCCCCATTTGAAGTGCGTGCCTGCTTCCGTAGGCCTTCGGCCCAGTTTGGGGCGTCTTCGGACCTGTTCGTCGCCTCCCCTCCTTTCGTGCCTCTTACCTCCCTGTTCCCCTACTTCCACCTGGCTCCACTGTCGTTTGTCTCTGAGAAGTCTAAGTCCTGCTGCCACCTTGGGAAGGTTGCCTCCTCCGCTGTTACCTCGATGCTCGGTCGGCACGTACGTAACTTGGTGAGTTTTCTGTTAGTTATGTTTTGTGGGTCGCACTTTCTGGAGGTTCGCTTCCAGTTCGGTAAGTCGTGTGTTCACCCCCCGTTAGTTTTCCTTGGTTTTCTTTGTTGTTTTTGGTTGTATGCGGCCGACAGAGTGTCGATATGAACGAGAAGTGGAGCAATTAATTTTGGGTATGTAATTAGAAATTTGCGTAATCATTTTGACTATTTGTCGGTAACTTCAACTGTTTGTATTTGGTCAGTCAATTTACTAACTTTGTTGTAACTGTACATACTTATATGCGCACATGTAACGTTTATAATCATGCAGCACATTTATGAGAGTTGGTTTCGTTGTTTTCTTCGCTGTATGGCACTTATCCTGTGTTATCTGTACTATAGTAGGCAGTTAAGTTGGCGTCTGAGCTCCCTAGTGCTGTTATCAGGACGGGAGGGCGAAGAGAAACTGATACATAACTGCCAACCTCAAGGATTCAGAAATAGTACAATTTTCAAAATGAGTAAAATTGTACGTAAACGAGTCGTGGCATTTCAGGTGTTGTGTATATGCAAGTGCCATCGATCTAAAACACTTTGGCTATTTTTTAAATAAAATATTACACTTTTAACATGTCAATATGTTGTATGCAAAATAAATTTAGAATATACAGAATAAATAATAAAATTACCTAACATTTTGACTACTATTCATGTGTTGTGTTCATGGCTAAAATTGCATGTCTCCCTAGAGCTATTATAAAGAAAATAAACTTATCAGGGAAATTACTGAACGAATTATAAATCAGGCTTACTTTGTTGCACCATCATAAATACTGCTCATAATATAAATATCCATACAAATCTAAATAAACCTAGTAGAGGTAGTTTTGGTTTCTGCAAGTTTACAAACTTTACCGAATTTAATACATTAATAGATAGGCCCCTACGTTACGATTTCTGGTAATACAGCTTTTAAATTCTCTTTCACAGTTCCATAAACACACTAAAAATTCTTAATAGTGCAAATTAGGCAATTTAATCACACTTGGGCACATCTAACCACAACTCTCCGACACTGCAAATACTGTGGATTTGAGAAATAATTCGTACATCATTGAACGTGCAGATATGAGAGTATTTAATCTCTTATTATACAATACCACATACTGTACTCTAAATTTTTTAACAGTTTTTACATCCGCACGGTTTGGCAATTGTATAAAAACGTCATTGTAAAAACTGCAAAGTTGTATTTCTCAGATATGAAAGTTGCAGTATTCCTACGTTTTACGACTATTAAATATGCGACGTCGATACAATTACCGGCACTAAAATACGCCGTCACAATAACAAAATGATACATTTAACCTGGTCAAAAACCATGTTTACAAACACTATGCAACTACAACGTGCGCTTTAACATTTGCTGGAAAAATAAGAATTAAACGATAGTTTCTTTCAGTTCACAAGATTTTATGCATGTTCTTGAGCAATTACTACACGGAAACTGTAAATTGGAATGCCACATCAAATTGAAACAGTCTCGTGACTTTTGTTTGCACGAGTCAGGACAGCCATTTTTAACAAAGAAGACAACTGCAATCGATCGGGTGTGTTCGGCAAAGTTAGGAAAACGTTCGTACAATGCGTGAATAATACGGTACTCTGTAGTGAACAATATAGTACAATGGCTATAAATAAAGCACGCAAGTTCCCGAAACTACAATATTATAGTTTTCTTTATTATATACGACACTGTAAGTCAGATATACATACCACATTACCGTACCGAAATTATGGGATTTTTGTACCAGATCATGGGATTTCAGTACCAGATTTCTTTATGAACTAAGCAAACGGGAAAAAAATTGGAAAGCTTGAAAATCGTACAATAATTCACATGAATCTTACAACCGTACAATAGGGCGCAAAATCGTACATTGTACGGGAAAATCGTAAGAGAGTTGGCAGCTATGGTGATATCCTACTGTCCGGGGCCACCTGCCAGATTGATACCAGCAGGGTGGAAAAATTTTGCGCGTTCCGTCATACACTACATAAGTGTAACATATTTGTGAATTGCAGCAGTTGTGCTCGAGAAGTCGAATATATCTTTCAGGATATGTGAAAACTATTACATAAAGCTGCTACATTTTAATTCCGTCCATAAAAATACACAAGGTTTCGAAAAAAAACTATTCAGTCAACGAAAATTAATGGGAATGTTGTATTAAGGCAAATCTGAAAATAAAATATATTTATCCTACTACAGAATAATAGTCAGGATATAAATCAGGCTGACAGTATCACTACGCCTACAGTATCTGCTTCAACACACTTTATCAATATATGTCTTTAATGCTACATTAAAAAGGGAACTGTAAAAATATGTACAATTTGTGTGTTCGTAATAATACTTGGCTTTGGAAAAGGCCTGCAGCACGC
This sequence comes from Medauroidea extradentata, assembly GCA_003012365.1. NCBI lineage: Eukaryota > Metazoa > Arthropoda > Insecta > Phasmatodea > Phasmatidae > Medauroidea > Medauroidea extradentata. The sequence goes on along the minus strand of PNEQ01099753.1, from coordinate 16,248 downwards.
AATACCACACACAAAATTACAAGTAAAAAAATTAAAAACCAGCTTTTTTAAAAGAACTGAAAATTTTAAACTAAAAAAAAGTTACAGGTACATTCTCTTAGTAATTCGTCATAATATAGGCAAAGAGAGGTATAAAATAAAATATATTTCCAAAATACTATACATACACACACATATACAGTACATAAATGTTTAAAATTGAAGCGCTATCCACTATATGCGATACTAATTTCATCATTTAAATACAAACTAAGCCACAAAACTATACAAAACACAAAATTATAGCACCCCAAGCCTTTATAAATAAAGTGCTATAGTTTTGTGTTTTGTATAGTTATCATGTATGTGCACTGTGAATTTTTTCAGTTTGGTATGTCGGTTTTAGCGGCATACATAAAACCGTGAAGTGCAAATTTTGACGTTTACAATTCATTACAAAAAAACTATGAGATATACACAAATTTCCTAAGAGGAAGAAGTAATCACAATTTATTTCTAAAATGAGAAAAAAAAATATCTGGTACAAATATAAAAATAAAAAAAAGACGAAAACTGAAGTGAACCGCACCTATAATGAAAAAAAAAATTGTTTAAACTACTTGACACAATTCAATTAGATTTATTTTGTCGACTATACATTCATATTGCAGAGGTGAACACACAAAAAATAGTAGATGCAGTGTATTAATTGCAAACAAAAAAGGTTTTTTTTTTTTTAAATAAATAAACTCAAAATATTTAAAAAAAAAAAAAAACTAAATTTTAACAGTGGCAAAATGTTATTTCAAACTCTATAAGAACTAACCATATGTTTTCTTTCACGTAAACAGCATATTTTTAACGTAACATTGTAAAATGTACTTCAAAAATCAAAATACTTTCAGAATTAAAACTTTATAGTTTTTCACAAGTTTAATATTATAGCATTTTATAACATAACTTTTGGCCAAATATAAACATTTTTAATACTTGCAAATTTATTGAACCCTGGTGACAGTTATTAAACCCGGGTTTTTAATTATCTACAACACTGCACAAAAAAAGAGCTAACAAAACGTATGTGATGGATGTTAAATGAATCTGACCTTAGAAGGAGAAAGGAGGTCACGAATACATTCAGTCAATGCAAAATAAGAATTTAAAACAATCTACACTATCATAATTTTATTTGAAGTTATTATAGACTTTACGTAAGTCACTACACATAATAAAAAAAAAGGACGGGTTCTCCCACTAAAAGGTTTTGCTTAGCGCTGAATTTAGTAGAAAGCACAAATAAATTGATAAATAAATAAAAAAAAAAACATTCTTGCCAACCAGGTTATGTCAGCTGCTAACAAAGGATTTTCTTAATGTCAATCTAAAAGTAGGAAATTTTATTGTTAGGCTTTGTTTTTTATTCAGTAATGATGCAAAATATGTTAACAATTTAGAAACAATGAATTCTACATTCCTCCTGAAAAACTGAACACCAAAGTTATTAACTACATAAGAAGCTGCGGCAGTCGCACGGCTGTCATACACCTAGGCGATCCAAGTTCTATCCCTGGTGTTTGACGTCCGGATTTACGCATGTAGGATCATGTCGGATGATTTGCGTTTCATCGGTTTATTTTTCGGGGATCTCCTATTTTCCCCACCCTTGCATTTTGGCACTTCGCGATACTCTTCTCATTCACCCTCATAGACTCTGAATGTCTATGATGATAATATTGTCACGAAGCATTTTTTTTTTGTTTTGTCCTTTTTGATACCATTTCCTTTTTTTTGTTAGGACCAGTGTGTTAACTTTAGCTTTTTTTCTTAAGTAATAAGGACTTTGAGTGCTGTTGATAACTTGAAAGAGTATAGTAGATGATTCGAGCATCTAAATTTAGATATGGCTCAGTGCCGCACAGTGTTTTTTCGTTCCAGTCACGTTAGTTTCCAGCGAAGGTGGGATAGCAAACATGTGGTCGCTTCACTGTAATTCACTCATAACAACAGCTGTAGAAATGCGCAGTCAGTAAACACGTGTTGCGCGCTGCGAATGTGTTTCTCCCCGGGTTGGTGCACGTAGGAACGTCGGAAATGTGCTGTGTTCGTAGGACAATGCTCGTTTAGTATGACGTGATCCGGCCAGCTGCTAGTTTCCAAGGCAAGTAAACCCCTTATTCCCCCCCCCTTTTTTTTCACCTTCTTCCTACTTTCTCCTTTCCCCCCCACCTCTCTTGTTTGTCGTGTCGCTTCGTCACGATTGTCAGGAGTACCAATCCCTCTAGCTTATCCCCTCCTCTCTCTGCCTTTCCCTACTCTCCAGCAACACGTTTGTCATCCTTGCCTCTAGAGACATAGTTGGTACAACTGTAAGCGCTTGTGTTGTTCCTACATCCTCTTTACAGTTGGCAGCCTTGTTTTTCGTTCGTCTTTTGTGCCCCGGTAGAGTCCATTGACCACGTCGGGCGACGTGATGTTTTTGGAGAGTTGTTTGTCGTCCGCGGGACCGTATTTTTAAAGTACGAGCGTTTACCGAGAAGAGAGTTCAACTTCAGCGGTGATGTAGTGCAGATCGTAGAGTTCCACGCCTTCGGCCGCAGGAGGACGGCCGCACCCCGGCTGAAAAATGTGACGTACAAACTTTAGTATTTGTTTATTATTCCACTTCAGTAGTGTATAAGTATCTTGTAGTGACGTGAGTAGAGTGCAGTCTTTCGAGTACCGTCAGTTGGTCCAGATGGTCTAGATGAGTTGTGGCATCTTGGCCGCCAGCAGTGTTTAGGTATGTAAGTATAGACGGGAATAGTAGTCATGTACTACTTTAACAGTTAGTTTTCTTCATCTAAATCATGTAGGCTTAAGCTATCACTTTGAGCTTTTCTTTCTTCTGTTTTCCCATTTTTTTGAACAACAGTTTAAAGTTTTAATAGGAATTTAACTCACCTGTTGTTATTTAATTTTTTTTGTCTAATTGTTTTTTAATAGTTTGTCATGGCAGTAGAGGTTCCCTCGTAATATTTTAAAGTCTGTATATGAAAGCAGTTGCCATAGAGACAGGTTGTAGTTATTCTTAAATAAATATTTGTGTTGTGTCTGGAACACATTATCTTTTACTTCTATTAACCCTTCTCTTTAATTTAATTATCTTTCCTTTTTTTTTTGGTGTAATATTCTAACGTCATCTATATCTCATACTTGTGTTTGTACAGTATTTTTTTGAAGCGAGTGTTCGATTTAACTAAAAAGTGTTTCATGAGTTTAATTTTTTTTTATATAGTTGGTTGTTAGTAGTCTAGTCTGGGCGATCCCACCTAACCCAGCTACGCCCCCGTGACAATATCCTTAAGTTCCGCAACAAACTACGTAACAGTTTATTAAATACTTTATGTCGACATTCCCTGCATGTTTTTTCCTGGAGTGGTTACTGGCTAACGTGGTCGTTCTTTGCTGACTTGACGAATCCTGACATATCTTTCACTTATACCAGTGTACTTTAGCTGCTCTTGCTGGTTTCTCTCTTAGAGACTCAAGCATTTACTCGTAGTTTCTTCATCACAACACTGAATACTGTTTTTTATTATTTCCCGCTCTCTGCTGTGCATCTCCTTTCCACATCTCTGCAGGTTACCACCTTCACCTTACATTTTTGGGTATACACTGAGGGTCGATATTTTCCTAACAGCTACTACACGGCTGTCGACTCTGCGTCATCATCTTATCTCCTCTTCTTTCCCGCACCCCTGCGCTGTGAGAAGTGAAGAATAACTGCCCACTATAGTATGTTATTAATGTGGGTCAGGAGATGATTGCCCAGTCTGTGTAGTGCCTAGGTGGGCACAAACTCAACGCAATGCTACCTTCGAACATACACTGAAGACTTTTTTGTTCAGCTCGGTGTGGCGCACACTGCTAAAGGATACTTAAGGTGAAAACTATCAACATTCAAAGACATCATCTAATAAATTATTTCCTATATTTTTAATCTTGAAGCAATATTCTCTTCACAATGTAGAAAATGTTCCAAAAGCAACATTATTAAAAGTGACTGAGCCCCACCAAACATAATTTAACATGTATGGCCATATCCTTACTCATGCCACTGGCTTCAGGCAGACAGCAAATATCTCCAGCACCAGACATTAAGGCAGCATTGAGACTTGCAAAATGACCGCAATAATAGATGGTTACCTTACTCCTCTAGAGACTTCTTTGTTCCTCGATGTTCTTTCCTTTCAAGCAGTGGCGGTTTGTGCTACTGGGCTGCAGGACTGCAGCCTTCGCTGATTATTTGGCAATTACAGTAAATAATTTTCATTTTCACAGCTGGTGTTATAGAAGATAATTTGTAATGAAATCTTTCGAAGTACCTACTCGCCAAATCCGTCAGACGATCACAAAGTCTGAGGAATGCGGGAAAGGTTTTTTTAAAGATTTACTTGTGTACGTGTGTCCTGCTTCGGGCAGTCTGAACTAGGTAGGACTGTGAGGCGAGAAGCCCGTCTGACCTTTCTGGCGCATATGCACAACGCACCCCTGTCTGGCGAACCCTGTCACTCAACTCGCTCATTTCGCTACATCACTGCAGTATTATGTACCAAAACTTCACAACCTGTCCTACACACTGTGGCGCTTCCTACGACTTTTCATGTTTTGCATATGCGACTTAGTTAATTAGTAAAAAAATTCTAATATTGTAACTACATTTTACTCAAAACCCAGCTGAAACACATTTTTAAAAAAGTAGTATGTTTCTACATATATGGAATTTTTTAACATATTACGCCAAAAAGAATAGTTTATTTATAATATTCTGCCATAAAATCGCCTTAAATTGCAACAGTTTTCTCGAGGCAGAATGAGAAGTTTTAGATGTTGCTCCTTCAAGCCTAGGTGTTACAGTAAACGTTTTTGCAGCCTATTACTTCACATGAATTAAAACAAACTTACAGCAAATAATAAATTAAAATCAACATAAAAATACAAAGTAAAATAGAAGTGACATTATTATTCATTTTTAAAGAACATGCCGTACTTTATAGCCAAAAAATTTACCGAAGAATCACATGGCTGAGAAGTAACATAAACTCATAGACTAAAATTTCAAAACTTGATTTACTGTCCGGCAACCACCATAACCTTTTATCAAACACAAAAGTTTTTTTTGCTGGACATCCTTTTCAGATACCTTCAAAATTTGTCTTATCCCAGAGTAGGCGAGACAGAAAGCCATAAACAAATGTACCCTTCCTATACGTGAGTATTTCGTAATAGGGGGAAATACCATTATCTTTTACCATTCAATATCTATTATGTCAAATAATTTATTGACATATTTAGGCGGCTTTTAATATTTAAGGCTAAACGAGTTATTTTCTTTTGTTTCTTTATATTTTAATTACGTATAAATACCTTTCTTTATACAGTCAACTCTCAACTATACGACCCCAGGAATAAAAACCCTCTCGAAGTAACAACCCTTTCTCCAATAACCGCGGAAAATTGGAAAATATTTGCTTAAAAAATGTTAATTCAAAAAACTAGCAGAAAAAGGTGTTGCATTTATTATGGCCGCAAATGATTGCGGTTATTTATCGAAAACTGTACCGTCGTACACAGCGTGTTTGTTCTAAAAATATACGTTGCTGTCCCTTCCTCCCACCAGAAGCGATGGCCCGGCCCAAATGCCCCTTCCCATCCCCCAGCAGGTCGGCGACCCACCCGCCTCTTTCCCTCCACCCGCCAACCACTCCAATAAGGTCGTTTGCTCACCACTTTTTCATCATGTGCGCGCTGTAACTTTTTTACTACTGAATTTCTCATGCCCTTGGATACGGTAGTCTCTTTTTGTGCCTGTGATATTACGATTATACGTAGTGTTTATCTAAGCTTTATTATGTTTTCCGTTTTGTTAACTATATGCTATTAAATATAATTACCATCATGTAATTTAATGATATATGTATACATAGTAATATTTATAAATCATTATTCTTTTAACAAGTGAAAAGCAAAATAGTTCATAATTGACACTACCAAACATTGGGTGCATGTCTCAGATAAGCGTGGCATAGGGCAGTAGGACACTTGACAACAGCGCATCTCGTGTGAGTCACTAGCCCACACGTGCGTTCGTGCTCAAACACACGCAATCGGCTCGACCGTAAATAACAGCTGTGGATACACTTATATACGTTGGTGAAAAGAAAATGTGAAACAACATTGTGTAGATTTAAAGTAGTACTGTGAATGTGTTATCCAAGTTTATTAACAATGATCAACATCTTGATGTTTGTAATTATTTACTGTTAGTGAACAAATTGAAACTGAATAGCAAATCCCTCTCCATGCACATTGGTAAAATGTGTAAATAACTCATGCAGAGAGTAGAATTACAGTACTATACAAGCAGATTATTTTCACATGGCCAACCGAGTTAGAGATGTGAAAAAAATACAAAAGTAGTGTTATCATTACGTCCCATCTGCTGAGCGAGTGAGCATCAGGAACTGTTACTAGGTAGTAGTCAAAAGTTGCACAAGTGATGCAGCTAACCAGTTTCCAGATAGGTCCTTGCGTACACAAATAACTGTACACGTGTGTGTGGTCGCTCGCTGCCAAGACAAGGTCCCAGGAGGCAAACAGCTTTATCAAAACGTACGTTGTGCCAATTAGAACTACCGTTGCCGGTACAATTTTTGCCTAATATGTCGAAGAAAAGTCTTAGATGTCAATCATGATGTACATTCATTCAGAATGTATGTGCCTATTGAAATAAATTTCTATTTCAATCAACAACATTGTGATAGTACCTTGTAGATAGTTTCGATATGCCGACATTAATTTATGTTGCCGACGATGATATTAATGCAAGCTTGACGTTGAGCTACAGAAAGGTCGTATATGCATGTCCAGAGACCATTTATTCAAAATACGTAATTCTATTGAAAAAATATTACTATTTCAATAAACTTTATTGTGGCTTTTATGCAAATAACTTCCCAAATCGGTCGTTGTGGGCGCAAGAACCTATATTGCAGGCGAGGTTTTTGCTTAATTCTGAGCTGAAGAAAGGTCATATATCCGCTTCCAGTGTATTTAAACATTCAAAATACTTCACTATACTGAAAAATATTACTATTTCAATAAACTTTACTGCGGCATTCTTGAAAATAACATCCTAAAATGGACGTTGCGGGCGCAAGAATTTATCGGCAACGTTAATGATTTACATTGATCTGAACAAGTCATAGATCCGCTTCAACGGCATACTTTTAAAAACAACACGTTTGCTTTTCAAAATAAATGTGTATAATTTTATGAAAAAACAGGTAATTTTTGCGCCAAAGACGAGTGAACCCTGATTCAATGATAAAAAACAGTAAATGTAGACATTTTAGAGGTTGGAGATCGTAGAAAATTTGTCAAAATTCAAATAACGACCCTATTCCTGGGATCCGTGAAGGGTCGTTAAATCTGGAGTTGACTGCATTTATAAAAGTCATTGTCTGAAGTCTCTAACTTCCCACCTTGCGTACGGGCCTTACCCAATATAGGCTGTTCACGATAAAGTGAACACTGTACAACAAGTTATTGTGAAATTTGTTCTAAGAAGAGAACGATCAATGAACTTCGCATACAAGTAACGGGTAACCATACATTATTTAAGAGACCATTCAGTCGAAACATGTTTTGACTTAATATTTTCATTTCCAAATACAGTGAGATGTAGTAAAGTTAAAAGTGTAAAAAATTATGAACTATAGTACAATAAATTAATGGTGCAGTTTTGTTAAATGTGAAACATTGTGATTTGGGTACCTTAAAAACAACTGAGCTATTATGTCAATCCGTTGTCTGGACAGCACTCTCTGATGTAATTTAAACTTGGCGCAACTTTCCACGTAGCTACCCTTGTTTTTCTTCACCTACTTGCTACTTCAAGTGCTCAACACAATAATGCAAAGGTATGTTACATTTGTTAAAATATTGTTAGTGGATATAGTACATTTTGTTCTAAAAAAATTACAGTTAGCCAAAGGCATGATAAATGTGTTAAAATTATTTTTGTGAATTTTGTGAATTTTGGTCTAAAAAAATTAATATCTTGAAATGTTTTAAACTGTTTGAGAAAATGGAATAGCGGTAACTGCTTGAAACATTGCTTCATATCCTCTACTAGGGACTAGGGTGGTCCCTTAACAGAATGTTTCTTCTTCAAAAATATTAATAAACCTACCTAAAGTATTTTCAATGTTTAGACATAATTGCTAAAATAGCACCATTTTGCACCTTGAAATAAACTTTTTTCCAGAGAAGGACCCCCCACCGTTTACTGAGGATACGTGTTCCTCGTTGTATGCAGCCCTACCTATGTCAAAATCCATGAGCCACGCCTGCCTTCAGGTGCAGTATGGGACTCTAGTTTTTAGTTACAACAGCTGCACATTTTAACTGATTTATTTTAACAGTTCCGTTTTTGTTTCATCTAATGACATGCCAGTAACCCTACAAACCAAACATCTTATCACTGAGGGCTCAAGAACTTAAATTTAATAATTTATTGACAATTCCTGAGAATGGCATTGTAAAATCCAGTACTCCTAAGTTTGTACAGTGTAAGCATTCACCTTTAAACAATATTCATTGCCACAGAAACATAAAAAATTACACTAGACCCCCGATTTTATAAGTACTCACGATTGCTCTCACCACATCCATAAAATCGCTACCTTTGTAAACTCAATAGTTGCCTATTTTGCCCCCCCCCCCCCCTAATTCATCATAAAATTTTAAAATTTGAATTTCTTCTGCAAAGTGTCTCTTGTACGGCTCCGATTTTCATAGCGTTTTGAGGGAAATTAATTAATGTAATAATAGGAACAAATTGATATCAATAGCCAGACATCTTCCAATCGTCGAAAGCATACTTCTGAACGGTAGATATAATCGACCCTTGTACAAAAAAAGAGAAAGAGAGAAAATTGACCTCTCGTGTGCCTTCACACAAGTGCAAAGCCCATTTTTTAATATTTTATGTATAAAACCAGACAACATACTAAAAATAAAATAATAATTTACACAGAGATAGACAGAGGTCCTCAGAAAAAAACATACATGAAATTAGTAGCTACAATCACCCATTGGCACCAAAACAAATTGTAACACATTGGTTCACATCTATTAGGCATGCATAGCAAGCCAGCACAATGCCCATGTAAATTATTCACCTGAGTAAGAAGGAAAAACATACACTAGACCCCCGATTTAATGAAGGTAGCGATTCTACGAATACAATCTCAGGAGCCCTCAAAAAATAACAAAACTATATGACAAAAAAAATTGTAAGGAATTACGTTGACAATGAAAAAAACATACTGTATCTAATTCACGGCATAAAAATATGAATTGTAGAGTTGCATTTATTACTTGGTAAGCCACAATATTAAAAATAAAACAAAAATAGCAAAAATCCGTTAAAAAATGCGGCAGTGACAGTTTGAAAACCGCACAGCGGCGGCGGCGGCGCCTGTGCCAAGCCGGCTGGCCTGTCTCCAACTACGACGTATCAGGATCTATATTGAGGTCGTACTGTAGACGCATGGTCCAGCGCATGCGTATATGCTCATTTAACTATAGTACAGCTTCCTTCTAGGCTGTTTCACGTCTTATATCTCTCTCGTCTCGCGCCGAATGAGTTTACTTTTTTACACGAACCCTATAAATAATAGCGTGATATTTTTCTTTATTGCGTTAACACCATACGTACTTAAAACAATTAACTTGGTGCATAATTTGCTTAAACAATGCGTTACTGCGAGTCGTAAAACGTGCGTTTCACAAGTGAAAACGATAATAGCGCTACTTATTTTCCAAGTGTAGAAACATTTGTTTCCGGGTATGTCGAACTTGGAAAATAAATAGACGTTCATGTATTACGTAATCCCGGAACTCCTAATTTATTTTTACCGTATATACTGACTGAGAAAGTGATTATTTTCAATCACTTATACATGTAATTCTCGACGATTTTAGGTAAGAATGTCACAAAATGGCGTTTTTGGAACAACATCGGTATATGCTACGGTGCCGCTATCTATCTGCCATCTTGTGAACGTTTGTACAGTTGCGCTATCTGTCCGCTCTGCACGCTACTAGTATCTACGTTCTCGTACAACAACGTCGAGGGAATGATTTTACGTTAAGTTATATAAAACTGCGCAATGAATAAATACATCCGCTTATCCCTTCTTTCTTTGGTGAATAATTTAAAACGGCATTTTACTAGTAAGGAATGCCTACTTTTTTTTCCCATTAAACGCTACGCAAATAGGGCTATTCGCTCGTGAGAAAGCACTTGAGAGCTCGGTTTTCTCTCTTGTTTTTTTTTAGGACAAAGGTCGATCATATGTATAGTTTAGCAGTGTTCTTTTGATCGTGAGACGTCTGCTTATTGATATAAATTTATATTTTAACTATCACTTGCGTTATTTTTCCGTTAAATGCTACGGAAGTCTGTCTATTCGCTCGAGAGAAGACACTCGGAATCTCGTTTTTCTCATTTTTTTAGGAAAAGGATTGGTCATATCTATAGTTTAGCGGTGTTCTTTTGATCGTAAGACGTCTTACTATTGATATAAATTTATATTTAAACTATCACTTACTTTATTTTTCCGTTAAATGCTACGGGAGTCCGGCTATTCCCTCGAGAGAAGACACTCGGAATCTCGATTTTCTCATTTTTTGGGGACAAGGGTCGCTCATATCTACCGCTCAACAGTGTGACGTCTGGTTACTGATATCAATTTATGTTTACATTATTATGTTAATTAATTTCCCGCAAACGCTACGGAAGTCGGGGCCTAGAGACATTTTGCAGAAAAAATGCAATTTTAAAGTTTTCTGTTAAGGAGGAGTGGGGAGGGGGGGGGGGTCAAAAATAAGCCGCTATCGAATTTACGAAGGTAGCGATTTTACGAATGCGATGAGAGGAACCGTGAATATTCGTAAAATCGGGGGTCTAGTGTATGTATTTATTCATTGTTATGTTTAATATAACTTCAATATTAATTAAAGTAACGTCAAAACAATCCCTTGATATTTGACATTACTAAGTTAATTAGTACAAAAATGTATGAATGACTGTACGCAAATGTTGGTAGAACTAGCGTATAGGGCAGACCTACAGCAAAACTGTACGAACATTCGTAAAATGGAGGATAGATAGCTTCACTGTAGCATATACTGACATTCAATTAGCCAAAAAAGCAACTTTCTGATGTTCTTGCCTAAAATTTTCGAAAATTACATGTTTTTAAGTCTAGCAAGTATATTGTGAAAAAGAAAAATTATAAGTTCTGGGAGTACACAATACAAAAACATCTACGTAATTTATTTCCAAAGTACGACACAGCCATGGTGGAGAAAAATGTTTTTACAAACGACTGACAGGTAACGTGAGCATTGTGCTCTCCTATGATGTGAAATCAACGTTTTATGAAACACAGTAATGCACTTTTCAAGCAAATTATACATCAAGTTAATATTTTTAAGTAGGCTACATACACATTAAACCTGTAAAGAAAACATAATTTAATGCTATTATTTGAGGGGTTCATGTAAGAAAGTAAACACAATCAGCGCAAGGCGAGAGGGATACAAAACACGGAGATGTGGAGAAACAGCCTAGAAGAAGGCCATGCTACAGTTAAATGAGCATATGCACATGTGCTGGAATGATGCACTGTAGTACAGCCTCCATTTAGATCCTAGTATGTTGTAGAGGTGGAGGGAGTAGGCCCAGTTGGCTTGGCACGGGTGGTGGCACTGCACAGTTTTCAAACTGTCACCACTGCATTTTTTAACTGATTTCTTAACCATTTTTGTTTTATTTTTAATATTGTGACTTGCAAAGTAATAACTGCAACTCTACAACTTGTATTTTAGCGCCATGAATAAAATAAAATATTTTAAAATCATTATCAATATAATTCCCTACAATTTTTTTTGTCATAGAATTTTGTAATTTTCTGAGGGTTCCTGAGAGTGTATATTTAAAAAATTTCTACCTTAGTTAAATCCAGGGTTCGTAAAATCGGGGGTCTAGTGTACAAGCTAACTGGAAAAAAATTTAATTACAATTAAACCAGAAAGAGTTGTGCACAAGTACTCACAGGATGGTACTTGCAGATAGAAACACACACACATAGGACGAACACATTTCTCCGCGGACGCGCGGTCACAACTTTTCGCAGACTACATCCGCTTCATCAGGTGAGTGGAGGCACACTGAAGTCTATTGTCCAGCGGTGGTTGGTAATCAGTACACCTAGCGACTAGAGTGCAAACTAAGGTGCGGTGGGAAGTTTGAAATGAGGGTTTGTTATCTGAGGTTAAGGCCAGGTGGCTGTCTGGATTTTGTGATGTATTGATGTGCCAGTTACCAGCATCTTAATTCTGCTTTGTTTTTGTTATTCAACTGTGGTAGGGCCCTCGACACTCTGGTTGTATAACAGGAATCAAAGTTGGAGTTATGAAGTGCTGCATGTGCAGCAACTGGCTTCTCATGTGGATCAACCTCCGCTCCAGCTATGGCTTTTTTGGTGTCAGCTCTGTGGCCATTCATCCTCTGTCTGAGAGTGTTGGTGGTTACTCCAATATACTCGGCATTGCAGTGAGTGCACTGTAGCTGGTAGATGAGGTTTTCAGTTGCACAGTTGTAGCTTCCTGGTATGGAGTAGGTTTGATTAGTCTGTCTGCTATTGAATGATGTGGAAGGTTTATGTATTGCACAGGAGCCGCAGCGTGGTTTATTACAAGGGTGAGAACCCCTGGGGGTGGTTCTATCATCCGATGTGGTAATGACTGGCAGTTTGGGGCGAATCAGTTTGTTACGTAGGTTGGGGGAGGGGGGGACGTTTGAATACCAGCCTTGGTGGTTTAGTGAGCAAGTTTTGGATGAGTGGTGAGGAGGCCAGGATTTTGTGCCCACAGTTCAGTATTGTTTTGAGTCTGTGCAGACCTTCGAGGTATGGGACAACCAGGGGGATTTCAGAATTGCCAAGCTTGGTTGAGTTGTCACTAGTTGTAGTGGCTTGCTGTATTTGTTCATGTACCAGTGATTTCGGGTAACCTCTGTTTATGAAGGCCTTGGCTATTTGTTCACACTGTTTGTTAAGGTCTGTTTGGGTGGAACATACTGTGTTTGGCTCTGGTAGCGAGGCTGTATGGCAGGGATTTCTTAGTGTGGTATGGGTGGTAGGTGTCAAAATGGAGGTACTGCAGGCTATTGGTTGGTTTGGTATGGACAGTTGTTTCAATTTTTCCATTGTGGAGAGTCAGTTCTACATCCAAAAATATTGCATGGGATTTTGAATAGTTCCAGGTGAATTTTAATGGGCTGTGGGAGTTGAGGTTGTTGAGGAAAGTGAGAAAGCTGTCTTCGGTAGAGATCCATATCATGAAAATATTGTCTATGAATCGCATCCAACAGTGTGGATGGATAGGCAGATGGCTCAGGAAATTGTGTTCAAGTTTGTCCATGAATAGGTTGGCATAGGAAGGGGCCATGTGTGTGCCCATGGCAGTACCCTTGATTTGCAGGTAATGGTTGTTCTGGAATCTGAAGTTGTTATTATTTAAAGTGAGTCTGGCCAATTCAACTAAGAAAGTTGTGGAGGGTTTGCTGTTTGTGGGTCTCTGGTTCAAATAATGTTCTATGGCAGTTAGTCCTGATGTATGGGGGATGTTGGTGTAGAGACATGTTACATCAATGGTTACCAGGTAGGCATCATAGGATGGGATGTTCAGGTTTCTTACGTGTTCTAGAAAGTGGTTGGTGTCCCGGATGTACGAGGGAAGCAGCTGAACCCAAGGTTGGAGGTGAGCATCCACCAGTGCCGAGATCCTTTCGGGCTGCCACATCCCAACACAATGGGTCGTCCTGGGGGTGGCCGTTGTTCTTTATGTATCTTGGGTAGTAGGTACAGAACACGTGTAGTGAGGTTGTCTGGTGTGAGAAGCTGTACAGATTTGTGGGGGAGCCCCTGAAGTGGTCCTTGGGTATTTAGTAAGTGTTGGATTTGATCACGTAATTCGGCTGTTGGGTCCTCTTGCAGTTGTCTGTAAGTGGTGGAATCTTCCAGTTGTTTTTTTGCTTCCAGAATATAATCCTCTTTGTTTAAAATGACTGTAGTAAAGCCCTTATCTGCTGGCAGTATCATTATTTCACTGTTGTTCTGTAGGTCTTTGATGGCTTTGCGTTCAGAGGGTGTGATGTTACTGTTGTTGGGGAGAGAGCTAGCAAAGGCTGGATCTGAGACATTTGTCAGTAGGAGTGATATGAACTGTTCACGAGGGTGAGAGGGTGGCAGTGGAGGGGGGTCCCCAGGTGGAGGGTGGAGAAAACTTTGTTAATTTAGGATCAATGTTATTGTCATAATTATTCATGGTGTTGGGCAGGTTATCAAAGAAAATCTTGACGCGGAGGTTTCGAGTAAAATTCAAGACATCTTTTACAGTGGCGAAATGGTCAAATTTTTTGGATGAAGCAAATGATAGGCCTTTCTCAAGAATATTGTGTTCCGCGGGGTGAGGTTATGGTTGGACAAGTTGAGTATCTGTGACTTGGGTTGTACCTCTGAAGGTTTCGATTCCATTTTCTGAGGCCACGGAGCAGGCAGTTTTGGAGCAGAATGAGCAGGTGTGGGAAGATTGAAGAGTGAGGCTAGACAGGGTTTCTGGCCAATCAGGGGTGGGGGTGGTGCCTGTTTTGTTTGGAGGTCTGTGGGTAGTGGACCAGATTTCAGTGCTTCAGTACAAAGATTGCTGAATTTGGTAAGTTTATGATGCTGATCAATTACAGAATTTTTTATTGTGTCAGATAGGATTGAGTAGGCTTGAGGTAACAAATGTGAGTTCGTGAGGACCAAAAGTTTCAAATTAGAAATCAGCAAGGTGTAGTGCTGGTTGGCAAGTAAAATATATTGGTGGCGTAAAAGTTCGGTCAGAGCAAACGAGTGTTGATGAGCCAGCTCTGTCGCCCGGGCTCTGGCTTGAGGTGGCATTGCCTGTAGTGGTAATTATGAGGTTAAACCTCTGGGATAAAGGCCTAGCTCAATGCAGGAGGTTAGAAATGCTGCATGGTTTGTGGCAGCAGACATTTTTTTGGCATGCTGTGCAACTTTGTTGAGCCAAAAAATGTGAAGACTGCTGACGTGGACATTTTCAACGACTCGTTTCTGGTTTGTTGATAGAGCGATGGAAAAAAACAATATTAACTGTGAAATGTGCACAGGAGTTGTGCCGAATGGTTACAGACGTGATTGTTTGCCAATAGAAGCGAGAAGGAACTTTGAAAATATACAGAAAAGCATAATAGATGAAAACACAGTATGGACAAGATGGCGGAAAATCATGTAAACATAATAGGACAATGGTGGGAAAGGCCGCTAGGCTACTAATTACAATTAAAACAGAAAGAGTTGGGCACAGGTATTCACAGGATGGTACTTGCAGATAGAAACACACACACACAGAACGAACACATATCTCCGCGGACGCGCTGTCACAACGTTTCGCAGACTACATCCGCTTCATAAGGTGAGTGGAGGCACACTGTGAAGTCTATTGTCCAGCGGTGGTTGGTAATCAGTACACCTAGCGGCCAGAGGGCACACTAAGGTGCGGCGGGAAGTTTGAAATGAGGGTTTGTTATCTGAGGTTACGGCCAGGTGGCTGTCTGGATTTTGTGATGTATTGATGTGCCAGTTCCCAGCGTCTTAATTCTGCTTTGTTTTTGTTATTCAACTGTGGTAGGGCCCCTCGACACTCTGGTTGTATAACAGGAATCAAAGTTGGAGTTATGAAGTGCTGCATGGGCAGCAACTGGCTTCTCATGTGGATCAACCTCCGCTCCAGCTATGGCTTTTTTGGTGTCAGCTCTGTGGCGATTCATCCTCTGTCTGAGAGTGTTGGTGGTTAGGCTAATATACTCGACATTGCAGTGAGTGCACTGTAGCTGGTAGATGAGGTTTTCAGTTGCACAGTTGTAGCTTCCTGGTATGGGGTAGGTTTGGTTAGTGTCTGCTATTGAATGATGTGGAAGGTTTATGTATAGCACAGGAGCCACAGCGTGGTTTATTACAAGGGTGAGAACCCCTGGGGGTGGTTCTATCATCCGATGTGGTAATGACTGGCAGTTTGGGGCGAATCAGTTTGTTACGGTGGTTTGGGGGGGGGGGGGGCATTTGAATATCATCCTTGGTGGTTTAGTGA
>PNEQ01099752.1:0-50090 GCA_003012365.1 Medauroidea extradentata | reverse complement strand
TTTTTTGAGTCGCAGATTAAGATTTATACACTAATTAGACATGTAAAAAATTCGAATTACCCAAAACGAAATTCGAATTATCCACGATTTTTTAGTACTGTTTGGATACAAAATGCTAGGGACCAAGAGAAAAATTCGAATTAAAGGAGATTTCGAATTAAAGAAGTTCGAATTATACAAGTTCCACTGTAGCATGTTTGCTGTTTGGAAAGTGTATTATGTCATTGTATGAAATGTGTTTTTTTTTTATTTTTTAGGTACAATTGACAGTTTAATAAGGAAAGTGTTTATTTCAAACACACAAGAAGACAATTCATGTACCAAGTAGGCTGTTTCTGTAAGGAAGTTATCCCCAGGAATGGGCTTAGTATTATCTGAAACATTTTACTTCCTGCTGAATCTTTCAGCTTTTGTAGTGAAACCATATATACTTAACCATTATTAACTTAACTGGTGATTTTCCAATCATAAATAACAATAGTTTGATGTTATTTACAGTTGATTATGTTATGACAAACAGTGAGCTTATGATTATACCACTTTATTCTAAATGTGTTGTTACACTTTTCTCTGTTTCATAAAAATTTTAAATCTCCTGTATAGGTAGCCAAAGGATATTTAATTTAAAACTGGAATTAATTAATTAATTTATTTATTTATATCACCCAATTGACTCAGATTACGAGTAAATTGCTTCTGAGTATAGGGCTTGTCATTAAAGAATACAAATCTACAATACAATATGAACACTAGACTACATACTCTCTTAAGACAGTTGAACAATTTTCCAATACTGATTAGCTATAATCTCTGTATGTAACACTGATATAATTTTTGTTATTAATAGCACAATTTTTTACAAGCTTTTCTCTTCCAGATCTCGGATTTGCATATAAGCATTTTCCATGACCCATCCAGGATAGCAGAACTGAAGGAGTTTTGCAATCTCACTTTGAATGCTATCAATCCAGTTGTAGTGTTAGCTTCAGGTAAAATAGACCCTTTTCTATGCATTTGTATGCTGCAATGTAATGCTTGGCGTAAATACAATAGAATATGCTTAGAAGATTCAGCAACGTAATGGTAGTGTAAGACTGTTAGTTACCCTGTTTCATTTTTTAAAAAATCTTTTTTGTTGGTTTATTTTTTTTGTTTCTGAAAAGCATGATAACCTTACTGCAGTAGTTGGTTTCTTATTGGTTGTTAGATAGGGGGTGATAAAACAAGCAGTGCATTTTTAATAAATTCATAATTTCTGTTTAAAGGTATTCACATGTTTCTGATTCTAAATAGAGGCTGATGGAATGAGTGTAAATTATAACCTCTAGAAGTTGTATTTCTGAGGTCAGGGTTGTAATGGGAAGTACCAACTTTACACTGTATATGTGGAGGCCATGTAAAATTATTCATGTAAATACTGGTAGTGTGACATAGTGATCTGAAATGGTGTTATGCTAAAGAGTGGCAAGTTTTTGAATAGTTCAAATTTATCTGAATTGCTGTGTGTGATTGTAGGAATCCCCACCATTTACAAGATTCCTGAATATATTATTTAGAAGCACATCAGTTTTATGATAGCATGGTAGTTTACTTGTACGTTCACTATTTTTCCAATTGATTTCTGACTTGTGCACCTTTACTATACCTGAAATTCCATAAATTACTGTTTGTTTTCATTTGCTCGTATCATTTTGCTTTAGATCATTGATGCACAGCCTTTGTGTCTTTTGTATATGTTCTGTATGGTGCCTGATAATAAGTGCAGTTAAGATTAGATTTAGAGAAGAGGTATTAAGGTGGCTGTCTAGGTAGACTTAGGTTGTGTGTTGGAGACCTAGAAGTGTGGAAATGGTAATTACGACTCAGCACGTGCATCGTGCCTCACTCTGGCCTCTTAAGTGCAAGACACTGAATCGGCTTGCAGTCTTTTCGCCGGCAACTTGCCCCTATGAGGTATTCAGTGGTGACCCTATCATTTATGTCGGGGTGTCCGGCGACCTGGAAAACAGGGAAAACCTGGAAAAGTCAGGGAAATGTCAGGGAATTTAAAAAATTTCTAGAATTTACTAAAGTAATGTAGTTACTTGTCAACTGTTGGGTACTGCTGTTAGTTTTGCTGAAAATATGCGTTGTTTTACTGAGGGGGAAATAATGCAAATAATGCTGTTTCATGCTCAGGCTATAATGGCATTTATTTGAAAGTACCTATTGTTTATCTGATGTAAATGGACCATCAGAACATAGGAAATGTTAAGAAAAAAACCTGTTAAATGTCAAACTGTGTCCTTTTTTACAACAAAAAGAATATATTGTCTTGGAGCAACACAAAATAGAATTCACACGTGCTAGCAACTTAAGTTAGTCTTGTCACTTGAAACGTTTATGTATTTCTGTTGTGGGGCGCAGGATAATACAGAACATCGGATAAACGAAAGTCAGGTAAACAAACAATTTTCGAAATAGACTACAGTAGAAGTCAATAATAGAGAAGATTTGGTTATACAGTGGTTATTTTTTGCCCAATGTATAAAAAACGAATGTTCACACCTAGGACTAGTATGCGGAAGAATCACTTTCGTGCTATTAGGTATCATGTTCACCAACTGGAGTATTGTAATGTGCTTCTACTGTGTTGGTAAGTTATGCATTTTCCTTTTTATGGAAAGTTTAAATTTTCTATTGGAAAGTCTGGAAAAGTTAGGGAATTTATTTATTGTGGTTTGCTGGATGCCCTAATGATGTAATGTAAAAAAATAAGGTGTATTTTAAATTCCTATACCTTTTAAAATATTCTGCACCAAGATTTTCATACCGCAAAAACACCCATTTTCGCCAGCTAGGAAATGCGTTAATTATTAGCGGTGAACCTGAAATTGGTATACGCACGTGTAACATACTTTGAATGTTATTCCTAAGCTGATATCACTCATGTGCGATGAGCAGTTCTAGAATATCAGGCAATGCCTTCAGCTCTGCACACTGCTCGGCAGCCTGGACAGGTGGCCACCTTAAAAGAGAGTATATTTTCTTTTAAAATTATATTATTTAATGTGTCTGAAAGATGTTTCATCACCTTGAGCTGTTAAAATTTTTTCGGGCGTGGGTGGTAAGCTTGACGTGCATGTCCTCTGAGATGGCTCGACACTGCTGTAAAGGTTTTTTGTCAGTGCAATTATTTTGAGAGACTATAGTTACATAGCTATCTGTGGATATGCAGATATTTTGTTCACCTAGCTGTACACCTAAAGCAGTTTGCACAATAACGCATCACATTGTGGCGACCTGTAACCAATCAAGAGTGTAGCAGCGGGCAGTCGCCGAGCGATATCAGCTATGGCATTGCTCAAACTTCTTAGTTGCTTTTCCTGGCGTCGGTTGACGATGGACAGCTACTGGTTTGCAGAAATTTACTCTTTGTGTTACAAAAATAGTAACGTAGTGCTGTAAATATATTTTGCTGCATATTAAAAATTGAAAAGAACTAAAATTAATGTCTACAATTTAATTTTAAATGTGTTAACATGGTTGGAATTTTCTTTTCGACCAGTTATTGTTTTAAATAAAAAAAATAGTGCTTCATTTTGTTGCAGAAGTCAATATATTATACAATGTAGTCACTGATTTCAGTGCAAAATATATTGAACATTCAGATAGCATGTTGCCGTATTTGTTCCAATCTGTTATATTTTTTATATTAGTCACATCCCTATTTTCAGTAAAATACACATTTATAAATTATTGTTGTTGTGGTCACCTCTTGTCTCACTTTCTACAATCGGAAAATTGCAGTTAGTGAAAGAATAGGACAATATAAACCATTACAATATTTTAACCTGGTCTATAAAAAGGCACTGAATCATATGTAAATAATATTGCCACAAAACTAAAATGAGGAGCAGCACCATAACCGGCAGCGTTCGCCGCCCCAATATGAGCGCTCAGTTGTGCAACGCAGAATATATTGAGTAGTCAGTTTACAGTGACGGATGAAATGTGCTGCGCTGCATCGCGCTATTGTGCAAACTGCTTAAAGACGCTGCCTACATGGATCTGCTTTGCATGCTGCAAGCTCAGAAGTGAGCAGTAAGGGTGATGCTGATGTTTGCACCTATTCTCTCTTTGCTCTTATGTGAAAAGTGCTGAAATTTTGTGCAGTGTTTCTATTGTATTGCTGAAATGATAGGACTAACTGCTCTTTCATATGATCAAATATTTATTGAATAGGTTACCTCTTCACGATAATGCAATAAATTTGATTCAGTAAACATTAAAAGGGCCTTTTGAAAATTTATCACACATTTAACAAAAGATGCACATAATAAATGATGTAGCTTTTTTAAAATTATCTACTAATCCTGCTTGACACGAAAATATATGGTTGGACCAATATATAGTTTATTACTGTATTTTTTAATATATTATCTAATAAATAATGCACAACACTAATTATAACAATGGTTTATTTTAGATATAGAACTCAATATGTTTTTTTAAACTGATATTGATAAAGTAACCCTTCTCTGTTGTTAAATATGTTGACTCCAAAAAATGTCTAATGTGTTCAAAACAAAATGCTTTGAAGAAAGTAAAGACAGTCAGTAAATTGAAAGACGAAATTGTAGCGGTTATGACGTCAGCGTGGCGTTGTGTGGCATTCAGTGAATTCAATTCAATAAATTTGAAACAAAATTGAAGGAAAATTTTATTGTGTGAAAGTGCCTTTACAGTTGTAACCCTGACATTTTAGAATTGGACAATCTGCAGCAAGGTTCATTATAACCCTTTGATAATTTTGTTTCAACCTTAGTATTAAATTTTGTAATATAGCTGCAAAAACAGTTTTGGTTATATTTAGAGGTTTCAGAAACATAGTATTTAAAGGGTCTGATCATTTTAAAGTACATAAACTCTCTTCTGAAATGTATTTTCTTTTTATAGACCACAACTGCCCATAGAGTATAAATTTAGTTGTTTTGTAAAAAAAAAAAAAAAAGCCTCGTACAGTATGGTTCAACAGTGAGGTAGGCATGCATCTTTAATGTGTTGAAATACTATGTAGAATATTTTATAGAATGTTACAATGTGGTACACACTTCAAGAAGCAGGGGATTTTTTTTCCAGATAAATAACAGGGAATTGTCTAAAATGTTCCATAGGAAACATTTTGTTTGTTTTATTTAAACCAGATATTTCCTGAACATATGAACAGTGCAATAACGCATGAAGTGCTTAAAATTCATGTTTAAATTTTTCATCAACACCACAATTTGTTTTCTATAACTGCATCGTCAACAGGATTTGATTAAGGGGGTTGAAACATAGGAAACTTACTTTCGCTTAATTTTTGCACACTAGATTGAACTGGTACAATTGTAGGACATAAGCAGACACATTTTAACCAAGCTTTGCAGTCATATGTAAAAATTTTACTCGTTGGGAAAAATGTCAATTTTTTTCCTTGAAAACCTTGGAAAGGCAAAGAATTTTATAATTTCAGCCAATGGAAACCGTGTTATTATTGACACTTGTTTTGAACATAGGAATTTCATTTAAATGTGATAAAGTAGCAATGGCAAACTAAAATTTTTAACAATGTTACCAGAAGGTTTCTTGTTGAATCAGCAAACAAATGTCCAAATGGGAAGGGCCTTTTTGTTGTAGGTTAAGTTTAGGATGGGATAGGAAGACATTTTCATGCCAGTTTAGTGCAACCAGTTGATCATTATATGTTTGAATCACTGTCATTAATTGATTCTTGTGTGGCTTGATACATCCTGTTTGTTTAGAAATATTATACATTCTGGACATATTTCACTAGGTGATCTGACAGATGCCAAGACGTCAGACAACATCGGATCGAGACAGTTTGTCACAGAGTGGCAGATATACAAAAATGTTTTAGAAGAATGCAACGTTCATACCAAGACTGTGTGGCTAGACATCCGAGGAAATCATGGTCAGTTTTTTAATATTGTTATTTTTTTGTTGTATTACAATTGTTATTTTTAACACCAAATATTAAAATAATGTATGAAAATTTTATGTCAAAAAGTCAAGAAGATAACTTACTTGTTGCATAAAGAATATTGGAGTGACATATTTTGATCAGTGCTTAACATTGAGGTCTTTAGTGCTGGTGAGAGGTGACATATGATGAGTATGGAGCAATACCGGAATGAAGGGGTGGGGAAAACGGGAGGTCCCGAGAAAACCCGCCGACCAACGGCATCGTCCTCATGATTCCCATGTGCGATAATCCGGGCCCGACCTCACTGGGAATCGAACCCGGATCGCCTTGGTGGGAAGCGAATGGTCTGACCATTCGGCCACCGCAGCCCCTAAGAGTATTGGAGTTGATCTACACAGGCTACTGGTGTTTTGCGAATATTCAGCATACACCAGGCACAAAAATTTACGTTGTAATTTTTCTTTCAGTAAGAAGACTAGCATCTAATTGTCATAAAAAACAAAAAATTTTAAGTTTAATAAATGTCCAAAGATCTTATGAAATAATGATTCAGGTGACTAAGAATAAAAGTGTTACTGTTTTTATATACTTGGTCATTCCAAGTTTTTAATACATAGGCCTACATATTTTAATAAAAGACGTTATTACAGTGTGTTATGTGCATCTTTTAATTTTACATTTTAACTAATGGTACACTGTCATTTACTGATATTACAAAGTATTTCATAACATTGCTCAGTTTTAAATTGTATTATTTATTTGGTTAGTTATTTTTAATTATTTTATGAGATTGCAAAAACTAGTGTGTAGTTTTGTGTGTTGGTAAATTATGTTTAACTGGTCCCCTTAGTAATCATATTACAAGACAAATTGAAATGTATTACCACAGTTATTTTTGGGCAAGTAATTTCTGGTAATCCATTTCTGGACTATGAAAAAAATGTAATAAACGTAGTATAAGAGTTATTTACGTGAATTCTATAGCAAATAAAATGAAAGAAATAATGTTTCATATTGGCCAATACGTCACTCGGAAAGCCAAATTGTTATCTATTTCCTGCATTAAATACAGAGGTACCTCAGTTTCAGCATTACATTGATAACTGAAAAACACTGGTTTTTGAGTCATTATATTCTTGCATTTTCATGAAGATTTTGTTTTGATGAAACAAAAAAAAGTTAATTTCATTTCCATACGAACAAGTTGTACTCGTGACAATCCTAAGTGTCACAAAATTATTTTTTTCAAGTTGTCTGCAAATTGCAGCAAGGTAGAAAAATTCTGAAATTACAATTCTTTGAAATAAGTACAGAATATTGTGTATTGTGTGCTGGTCGTTGAAGACTGGGAACTAAGAGTACATTGTCCATCTGATCACACATGGTAATAATGGTCTGGGATTGAGGAAAGGCCTCACACTTCATCTCACAGCCAGAAGAGGCTGAAGGAGACTGTGTGTCAGAGTTGCAATGTAAGGCTTGTGGGATGGTGGAGGGAAATAAGGTAACTCTCGAAATGTATCCTCTATATATTACCACCGCATGCTACGTGAGGGTGAAGAAGAAAATTTTACTGTAATTTACAATTTATCATTTTTTTCGGGTTGTGTGAACAGGATTTGTTCGCAGTGAAATTATGATGGGACAAAATATCTTTTTGAAGATTTATGAAACTGGAAAGGCAACTAAGAATAATACTATGTAGTTTAAACATTAATGGAATATAAATCTAAGGTGAATGCACCAATTGAAAATAGCAGGTTTCTCTAAGCCAGTGTGCAAATATAAAAGTAAAAGATAAATCTTAGAAAATAGGTTGGTTAAACTGGTACCGGTAGCCAAAACAGACTTGCATATTCTCTAAACTAAAAAATTGTTGTTTCGTTAGACCTTTTAGTTACTACTGTAGTTTATTTCTGTTGAAATAGAAGTGATAGTACTAATACATTGTTACCATTTCAGTTATACTGTGTTTACAAAAGTGTGCGTTTGTTTGATATAATTGATCACAAGTGAGTATATATAATTTGTTTTGAACCTTGCTGGGTGAAGCAGTGGTAACACTCATTACTTTCACAAAGACCTGGGCTCAAATACCAAGTCAAGCCATCTTGATTTTTTTTCCAGGGTTTTCCTTAATCACTCATGGTAAATATTGTCAGAATAGTTCTTTATTAGAGGCCTTGATGGAGAACCTTCCCTTCCCTCTGTATATCTCTATCAAGGCTGTGAATCTGTTCAAGGGCACAAAAAATACACGCACAACACATGCACACACACAGACACACCTGCATACACACAGTCAATGAATAAAATAAATAAATAAGTCAGTGTAAGTTATTCTGAAGTAGTAAACTTGGAATTAATAACTTAGTACTTTCTTTGACTTGTATAAGTACAGTTTATGGCTACTGTCCCATGTTAATGTTCATAGTCTAATATTCTATCTTATACATATAGAGCTTTTTATGGATTTTTTTATTACTTTAGTGACATTTTTAATGTACTTTAAACAGGAAAATGCAGGAAACTGTGTTTGGAGACACCTAAAGTAAATGGATAACTTGGGAAGAAATTGATTACTTAGTCTCACTGACTGATTGACTACCTGTCTGACAGATAACTGCCGAATAGCTTTAAACGTAGGCATACATAATTCAGAGGTGGCGAGGGATGGTTGTTGTTTCCCTTCCACCGTGGTTTCCTCCCATTATATTGAAATTTCAAACTTAGCAAATACATATTTCGTGGCAGGTAGTCTATTGTGCTAATACACTGTGATGATTCTCTACAGATTCAAAGGGCAAGGGAAAATTTTTGTGGCCCGAAGAGTAGTTATTTAATAAAGCATGAGTGTCAGTATTCATCATCTTTGCGGATTGAGCTTGTTGTGGTCCAGTAGTGCACGGTGTGAAAGTTTGTGTGGGGAAACTCTCCCTGCCCAGACATCCACATGGGTACATTCATTCATCGGCACTACTGTTATAAAATATGCGTAGAAGTGCACTGACTACGTTTGGGAATGCTGGGTATTGTAAGTCAGGTTGGCCTTGGCGAATGCACCTGCACCATTCAACAAGGGAGACCTCCCTCTCTAAATATGTTCTGGGGGAGGGTCAGGTTTGAAATTACACACCACGTGACCAGTCGCTTATTCCTCTAGCTCCTGAGTGCCCTCCCGAGGTGGTATGTACG
Source organism: Medauroidea extradentata (assembly GCA_003012365.1). Classification (NCBI taxonomy): domain Eukaryota; kingdom Metazoa; phylum Arthropoda; class Insecta; order Phasmatodea; family Phasmatidae; genus Medauroidea; species Medauroidea extradentata. The sequence goes on along the minus strand of PNEQ01099752.1, from coordinate 40,927 downwards.
CGGCCATGCAGCAGACTTATTGTGCTTGAACTTAGTCGAGGGAAAGCCTCCTAGGGAAGTAGCTAAGATTCTTCTACTAACTACAGAAGTGAGACTGTACTGGCTTTACTTGAGGGTCATAATTGGTCAGAATATTCTTTTCGTTGGCATCTTCAGGCTATTAACAGGTTAGTTAAGTATATGGCTTATACAGGGCAATATTGACCTACTTTGGTACAGATGAAAAGTTACATTGTTGACTGTATTGGGAGTAGGGACCTGTCCAGGATCGGGTAGATGAGAGAACAGTTTTGGGTTCATGTTGAGGAGGAAGGGAGAGGGGACGGTATTTACTCTGACAGACGGGGTTGCTTAATCATATTCCAGCGTATTCCTGGACATTTACCCTCATACATCCACGTCAAAGTAAACTCCATCCTCTCTGGCATTGCTCATTTCATAGAGGATTACTGTATAGCTATGTAGTAGGGGTAGGGAGTGTTATGGCCCCCTGTTATAGCCTTGTGAGATATTCTGCTGGATGTTGTTGTACCACTGTAGGTGTGTTACATCAATGCCAGGTGCACAGTGTGTGTTTGCCATATTTTCCGTTTGAGCGAGAGCTTTAATCCATTGCTCAAAGGAAATCCTTAGATGTTCTCAACCCTTTAAGACAAGTTCTAAGTGAATGTGTAGTAAACTTGGAAATTGTATAGTATGTTGGTAAATTTACACTTCAAACAAGAAAGTTCTTCTGTCTGAGCTGCAGTGATTTTACAAAATAGAAGATTCGAAAGACAAATATATGCAACAATGAGCTGTTATTTTTTTTTGAGAGAAATTTAAAAAAGTGGTGGGTGTCCTCAAATTTTTGGTCTTTTCCATTAGTTTTTAAAGCTCCAGTGAATTAAAAAGCTAGGAGAGGTATTTTATTATATATAGTGACATTTTGCTCCAAATGCATGCTATAAAGTGTTTTTTATATTAAATATGTCATTGTAAAGCTTGAAAAATATTTTACTCAAAGTTTTATATTTTAAAAGCATAGTACTAAAATTTTTACAAGAAAAATTATATATTTTTTTAAAAATCAGTCTCTTCATGTGCAGAAACCTGCATATTAAAATTTTTTGGTGCAGTAGTATGTAATTAATGAAATTTGAATATTTTTTTCAGTGAGACGTAAGGAGAAATAGGAGGCAGGGGAGGAGAGAGGACAGATACCGGTAGCATTTAGAAAGCCAAGATCTGATTGTAGCATTATTAACACAGTTGTACAACATAGGACCTGCTTTGTATTATTATTTTAATTTCTTCTTAATGGTTCTGTATTTTGTTGCTCAGATAATTTCAATGTGCCGGGCCTGGCATCCAAAGAAAACTTCTACCGTAAATACTCGGTTCAAGGCTCGTCACACCCCAGGTCGTACATGTACCAAGTGACTCGTGACAATGAGACATACTCATTCATCGGCATGGACGCGTGCCTGGAGCCGGGCCCGCGTCGCCCCTTCAACTTCATTGGCATGCTGTCACAGGCAGAGTTAGGGCACCTGCACCACCTGACAGAAGAGGCCAGTCGCAGCGGCAGCAACTACAGGGTGTGGTTTGGCCACTACCCGACATCAAGCATCTTGTCGCCTGGCAACGACGGAGTTAGAGAACTGATAGGCTCTAGCGGGGAAGGGCTTGTCTACATGTGCGGGCACTTCCATACGTTCGGTGGCATGGTTCCCAACATGTACACTTTGCAGCAGGCTGGTTTCTTGGAACTGGAGCTAGGTGACTGGAAAGATAACAGACTGTAAGTATTGTAGCTATTGTGTGATAGCAGTATCCTTGAAACATTTTAAATTTTGCCTTTACAAGCTAGTTATTAGTAAGAAATCTGGTCTAAGTTAGTGGCGTGACGGTAAAAGGAGTTGGGTAGTAAGATAGTGTGGTACGTAAATTTATACTCTTAACAATTTATTGAAATTTGCATGAAATTGAATGCCAAGTTGTAAGCAAACACGTTGCTGTTAGTATCCATTTCTGGTGAAATATTTTTGATGCTGTATTTTTATAATTTTCATTTTGAATCAAGAGATTAGAGTGCATACACACTGGTGAGCCAAACGATTTGCTAACTTTTTAACAGCATGCTCACAAGTTTGTACGCTGTCCTGAGCAAAATCTAAGCACCCTACCTACTGCTTGTGAGCTGCTCACGACCAGCCGAAGGAAGTCTGTTTTTTGACGAATACAAAGGAATTTTCAGCATTAGTCTGGATGCACTCGCTACATGTTCGTATGTTTAGACAGTGCTTGCAGACATTCTGTACTATCAGTAGACTATCTTCCATTTATTGTAGGCTCCTTGTTTGTTGGACTGTATAGTGGATTGCTGGAGGTTCGTTGAAACAAATTCTACCTCGTACAAGAAGGGAGCGGCTCACTAGTGTTTTGCAAATTTCTCGGCTCACAAGTGTGTAAGCGGCCTTACACTAAAAGGAATCAGTATAACTAGGTTATATTGATTGAAAAGATGACAAGAACTGTGTTCTAGGATGTGTACTTGTACACACAAGTAAATGTGAATGAATGTGCACAAGTGCATATGTATGAATGTACACAAGTACTACTGGACCACAACTAATCTCATGGGAGAAAAGCAAACTACTGCTGTGTAGTCCTTGGTCACTGCACGCAACTAGTGTGGCACACCATGGCACCAGCCATAATACTGTGGCACAGACAGCTGGCGTATGGATGTGAACTGAAAATTTACTCATATACTAACTTGCTGTGGTTTGTATTATATGGCCTGTGTTACTGAGAAAGTCATGAAAAATATGTGCGTTATCTTTGTACACGGAATAACAAATGTAACTAATATGTCTGTTGGGAAGTTAAAAGACGATGGTTGTGGGAAGGGAAGTCAGCGGGATAAGGAAACATGTTACTTAGCTGACCAGTATTCAAGCCTAATTCACATTGACGGCCCTGCTTATCAAGGAGTTGTTACATTTTTGTGTTTCTCGGTTTTCATCGCTGTGTCTCCACTGACCGTGTGCCACGAACTCATGTCAGGCACAGTACATTTCCTCTCCCTGTAACATGTCTACCTACTACTAACGCCACGCTATTTGCCCTCACGGGACTAGTTGTCGTGGTCGAGTAGTATGTTTGGGCTTGGAAAAGTATTTATGCATGTGCATGATTATTGATTATCTGTGTAGGTGTGTATTATATACACATATAACCACACATGTGTAAGCTTAAGGGCATTGGTGCATGGAAAACATATAAATTGTTAAACTGCACGTTGTGTCTGGTAGAGTGGTCGCTGCGGTTAGCTGCTTAAGGCTCGGTTTCAGTTGCCATTTTTAATTTTATTATTTTTCACTTTTTTGGAATTCTAAGAAGAAAAATGTTATATGCGATTATACCTCAAATTCTACGTACATTTCGCTACAGTACATACATTGTGATTTAGCTGTTAACTTATAATTACGCCACAATGTGTGTGGCAAATTTTTTTATATTCATAATTTGCTCGACAAATTGTGACCTAACTATACATTACTAGCTCTATTGCCATGCTTGTGGGAGGTAAATAGAATTTGCACTATAGTCGCCAATTTAACGTTTTTCTTCTCAGAATTCCAAAAAAGTGAAAAATAATAAAATTCAATATGGCGAGTGAAACCTAACCTGGCCTGACAAAAAAGTTGGTAACTGATTTATGGGGCATGTGTGAAGAATTTAGAATTTCATGTACACTTAGTTTTATATAATATTCATTGAGGGGTAGAATGAAAATTAAAGTTTTACTTGGTGACTTGAGCTGCTTATATTACCAGTTTGTTCTCTTTCAGTAGTTGATTGTCTAGAGTCAGACAGTGTTTTGTAACAAAATTTTTGGTTTTTGTGACAAATTTATTTTTTTATTATTTTACACTTTCCGCAAGAAAATCATTATAAATTTGATGGCATGTACAAGTCATTACTGGTAGGGAGCTCCTTATTTACCATAAAATACAATAATTTTAATGCTTTCCTTTAGTAGTTTTCATTAAAGAAATATCCTATGTAGATTAATTCAAAAATTAATATTTAATAACTAGGGACAGAATTTCGTGGTTTTTTTTAGGTAAATTTTGTTTTTAAAAATTTTGTATTTTGGTGTTATTGTTTTTATTTTGTAAACAATATTTATGGTTAATGAAAATGTGGATTAACCAGTTATCCAAATCATACTGTAACACATAACTTGTAGACAGAAGGGGGTCCATCCAAAAGTGAATGGCTACCAATTTGTTACTGATGAAGACGAGTTGACAAAATACGAGGAGCAGTCATTGGCAAAACACTGATGTACATAACCGAAAGTGACCACTGAAGGCTTAATCTGTTTTCTGAATTACAAATTATCCCAGTGAAAATTTAGAAAATTGCAGAAAATACGTATGTATTTCCTTTAATCAGTGTATTAAATAATTACCTTTATTTACAGGAAATATCTGAGGTTTTACAAACTAATCAGAGTTTTGGGTTATTTAATTTTATTTCACTATTTAAATTGAATTTCAGTATTTGGTGGTGTATTAACATACATTTCAGTTTTATCGCTGTTCACCATATAATCTTGTCTATACTAATAACACCTAAATTAAAAATTTTAAAACCTCCACACAAAACAACTCTTTAAAAAGTACAAAAGATGATTTCATATTATTTTTGTGACCCTTAAGTGCATCTGGTGACCACTTGTCGCAGGCCGGACTCGTACATGTCGTACTCGCCAAGCATACAATAAACATACGAGATGAACTTTTGGAAAATGGGTTACTCCTTGGCCCACAAAGGCAAACAAAGTCCTCTTCTTCTCGTTACTTCGTCGCCTTAAAATTTAGGATGTTACATTACAAATTTTAGATACGGTTAATTTGGAGGTTATGAAAACAGACTACCGTTTTAACCAAAAATTATGCACACTATGACAGCCAAATTGCCTCATATTCTTGATTTTTTCTCAAATTCCATATCCAACGAAATTTCACAAATGCATCACTGCATTATATTACATGAAATCACTTGCTTTGGGCACTCAGGAACACGCAATTTAAAGAACAGACCGAAAAAACATCTTGAAGAAAACTGAAGAAAATAAATTTGACACTGATGATGTCCACACGAAGATTTTAAAGTTACCTCATCTTAATAAGCAAAAGATGAATACCATAAAACCATACCCAGACATCCAAATGGCCTCGCATAGGCAGAAGAAAAAATTTAGTAGAGTTCAAACAAGTCCAAAATGGATTTCAAAGAAAAGAACGTCCACTGGCGTTACATGTGCCTGTTACATTTGCTACTCCCATTAATACATTGCTATATTTCTGGGCTACTGCCCTGCATTTATTCTTCATATTTTGCTTTCAAATGAATACACAGACCGGGCTCACACCCTAGCTGCGTCCGGACATCTCGGGTACCGGGAAACAACTCTTACAAAACCAAGCACGTCGCTACTAGCGTCCCTGTTGCATGACCTTCACTCCCGCACTCTAAGAGACTAAATGCAACACATGCCTCTTTGTTATTGTGCATCTTGCAAACCTAGTTGCGCAATACTTGCACACAAGGACCTCGCACGCCTGCCTAGAAAAAAAGTCTGCTTCTTCTCCGAGTTGTCAAAGCAATACGACACATACCAACATGCAGGAAAACCTAAATAATTAATTAAATTTGTTCCTGGAGTTGAATAATTACTACAGATATACCGGTAGTTAAATTTAACACCTGTGTGTGTATATGAAAACTAAAAAATATAATACGAAAAAGAAATACAAAAAAAAATTTAAACAAATACATTTATATATCTCCTATTGCCAAAAAACATAAACAACCTACAATGTTACTCACTAAGTAAACAAAATACGTGGTTTAAATTAGAAACTTGAAACAGAAAAAGTAACTGCAACAAAACTTATACAGTAAAACTCTGTTAAGAAGTTTCCACTTAAAAAGTTTTCCCCTCTAACAAGTTTAAATTATATTTACCATTTCCATTACTACATTAGTAAATTTACCCTTTTAAGAAGTTTTTCCCTGTTAATAACTTCAAATTTTTCAGTCCCTTGAGAAACTTCTTAACAGAGTTTTACTGTATATGTTATGAGTACATTTGTGACAATGCCAAAAAATAAGCTCAGATCGTAAATTAACTTACATATAAATACAATTTTGGGAGTGATAAGTCATTTTGAGGATTTAGTTTAGTTGTGTGTTCTATTCTGTTCCAATTCCGCTAATATTTTACTACCCATTGTGTTTACTTAGCGGTTCCCCAACACATTCAAGGGTCAACAATAATATGAAATTATTAGGGTTTTATTGTTAAGGGTTTTTTAAATTTTTAATTTGTTATTTGTAGGTTTTTAAACTTCAATACTTCTACTACAGTTATTGTAAATATCAAGTAAAATAAAATATTTCTTATAGTGTTATTAGTATTGAAGTATTTGTTGTATAAAAAAGCATTGAAATCAGGCCAGTCATTTGGGAGGTATGAAGCCACAGACAGAAACAGTCATCAAACTTATTATAAATGTCTCACATTTTTCTTATGACTTTCTTATGTTGTCATTGTACAATATATATTTGGTAATAAATTGTACCACAAGTATGTTGAGAAAAGAATTTTGTTCCATTTTGTTTCAGTACTTTGCGTGCACATCAGCAGCTCTGCTTCATGATTATTGTTAGTGTATCTTTGTTCAGATATGCTTCTCATTTGACTGCACCTATCAGAATAAGGGTATTGTGACACAATACATCTGTGACTTGCCAGTAGAACCCCACCATCGAGATTTTAAAAAGACAATCATTGATGAAGAAGCAGAGCTTAATGCAAGAGTTTTTTTGCCACAAAATCGTGGCTGAAGTAATAATGCTCCTTTTCACTCTGAAAGCCTTCTTAAAATTAAAAGTTTCAACTACACCGCACAAATAAAATATAAATGTTTAGTAAATATTACATTTATTTTGATGGAATTCTCAGACTAATTGGGTAAAGAGCTTGTAACTTTTAAACATCTGGACAGAATTTCATAAAATACTGCTAAGAACCATGCCAGTGAAACTACCTTTCAATAAAAAAAGTATTGAAATCCGTCCATTTGTTTGGGAACCACAATGCAACAGACAGATACACAGACAGACAGACATAAGCTTTAAAACTTATAACACCTATTTTTTTTTGTCGGGAGTTAAAAATCAATATGCAGTGTACAACCAAATTATGTTGACATATTATAACTTTCATAATTTTGACAGTAGGGACTGTACAACTCTTTTATGGAAGGACTTTCAAACAGAAATTATAAAAGTTAATTCTTATACAAAATTTTGTAGTTACAGTTACTAAGGTGATATTATTTTGTAGATTTTAATTTAAGTGTTTTATACGCATGTTTTGGAGTTCTTATTTTAAAAATAACTAACAATTTTGTCTACAAAAATTATGTACTGTTCGGTGGGTAAAGTTTTGTTAAAGTTAATGTAACAATTTTCATTTTCTGTGTTTCAGATACCGTTTGGCAGCTATTGATCATGGATTGTTTTCGTTTGTTGATGTTAAGCATCGTGACTGGCCAGTGATTCTTATTACAAACCCTAAGCACTCGTTGTTCAAGATACCATTGCGAGAACCACTACAGAAGATGGCACTCTCAACTCATATGAGGTTGGTTCACCTTGTTTGTTGATGTTAAGCATCAGGACTGGCTAGTGATTCTTATTAAAAACCCTAAGCACTCATTGTTCACGATACCATTGCGAGACCCACTACAGAATATGATGTGTTCTACTCATATCAGGTTGATTCACCTTGTTTGTAACAATGGGCACATTTTGGAATAGCAAGAAATGTTCACATGAAAATCAGTAGTAAATTTAGGAATACCCACATTTTTTAGAAATGGCTTAATTTGCTGGTCCAGTAAAATCCTGTTAACAAAGTTTGTGATGAACAAAAAGAAGTAATGATTACTAACCAGGAAAACTTCTTAAAAGGGTTAAATTGCTTGTGTGCATTTAGATGAAGTGCAAAATTATGTGTACAACTTATTAAGTTGGAAACATCCAAAATGGAAAATTGTATTTTCATTTATTGTCTTAAGTTGTCAGATTAGGTGTCAAATTTGTATATCCCTTTTCACACTCAAATACAGTAGTGACAGTATACAAAATAAGTTGTCTTTTTCATGGAATAAGATGGGAATTTAATGTTTTTTATTCTTAATAAGACTAGGCTTCATATGTAAAATATGTTCAGTCATCTCGCGATTTAACGACCCTTCACGGTTCCTTGGAATAGTGTCGTTATTTTGGAGGGTTCGTTATTAGAATTTTGACAAATTTTCAGTGTTCCCAGACCTATAAAATGTCGACATTTACCTTTTTTTTTTACGTTGAATCTGTGTTCACTCGTCTTTGGCGAAAAAATTATGTGTTTTTATAAAATTATACACATCTATTTTGAAAAACAAACACGTTATTTTTAAAAGTATGCCATTGAAGTCTATCTACGACCTTTGTTTAGTTCAATATAAATCATAAACGTTGGCTATAACATAAATTCTTGTGCCCGCAACGTCCATTTTGGGTTGTTATTTTCAAGAATGCCACAATGAAGTTTATTGAAATAGTAATATTTTTTAGTAGAGTGAAGTATTTTGAATAAATAGATGCACTGGAAGCGAATTACATGACCTTTCTTTATCTGAGAATGAAGCAAAAATGTCACCGGCAATATAGATTCTTGCGCCTACAACTACAGTTTTTTGGAAGTTATTTGCAAGAAAGCAACAATAAAGTTTATTAAAATAGTAATATTGTTTAAATAGAATGATGTATTTTGAATAGATAATACTCTGGACGTGCATAAACGACCTTTCTGTAGCTCAACATCAAGCATGACTTCATGATAATGAAACATAAATATTGTCGGCAACGTAAATTAAGTGCCAGCAATGTCGGCGTTTCAAAACTATTTACAAGGTACTATCGCAATGTTTTTGATTGGAATTGTAAAAATATTTCAATAGGATGAATGTATGTCATGGTTGACATCTAAGACTATTCTTCGATATATTAGGAACAAACTTTGCTGGCAATGGTAATTCTAGTTGGCACAACATGCGTTTTTATACAGCTGTTTGCCTCATGACACCTTGTCTTGGCAGAAAGCGACCACACACACGTGTACGATAATTTGTGTGCGCAAGGACCTATCTGGAAACTGGTTAGTTCAAAAACAGTATACACGACATGTCTAACCTATGTCACTTGTGCCACTTTTGACCATTACCTAGTCACAGCTCCTGACGCTTGCTCAGCAGATGGGATGTGATGATAACACTACTCCCTTTGTTTTGGAGTTCTTACACTTCTCTAGCTCGGGTGGCCGTGGACGGCCGCTGTGGCCGAATTGTCAGACCATTTGCCAATCACCAAGGCGATCGTAGTAGTGCTTACCCTTCGGATGAAAAAATTACACATTTCTCTGCGAACAAAGTTCGAACAGCATCGCACAGAGATACCGGATGCTTTCCCAGAGGTCGAGAAATTGATGACATTTTTACAGTTGGAAGCCTCCAGAATGGAGAGTGCGCAAAAAGTAGGAACCGAGCATAGTCTGATTACGTCTAAATACAGTACAGGCAATCTTGCTAGTAGTAGAACAGTCTTGTTTGCAAATTCTGAGAAGAGTGGGAAAAAGTGTATTTTTTGCTGATAGACACTGCTTAGACTTTACAAGTGTCCTGAGTTTCTAGAATAATCACCTGATGAATAACAGATAGTACGTAAAAAAATGTTTGTGTTTCAATTGTGTGGAAACATCTCATGTAGCCAACTGTCCTTCACAACATGCCTGTTCACACTGCGGACAACAACATCACTCATTGTTACATGTTGCGAAAGGGGCTAGTGATCATTCGCTGTATGGAGCAAATTCTTCAGTCCTTAAAAATATGCAAGGTTTCAAAAAAAACTATTCAGTCAACCAAAATTACTGGAAATGTTATTGTATAAAATATATTTATCGTACTACAGAATACGTAATAGTCAAAGAATGTAAGTCAGACTAACTGATAATATCACTACGCCTATAGCGTGTTTCTAACGTTAACATTGTAAAATTAACTTTGAAAATCAAAATCCATTAAGAAATGAAACATTACCGGTTTTCACAAGTTTGTTATTATAGCGTTTTATAGCACAACATTTGGCCAAATATAAAAAATTTTAATATTTTAAAATTTATCATCCTTGCGACAGTTTTTAAACCCGGTTTTTAAATTATCTACAACATTACGTAAAAAAGAGCTAATAAATGTATGTGATGGATTTTTAATGAATCTGACCTTAGGAGAAGAAAAGTGAATGCAAAACAAGAATTTAAAACCATCTACACTATCATAATTTTACTTGAAGTTATTATAGACTTTATGTAAGTCACTACCCATAGAAAAAAAAAAGGGATGGGTTCTCCCACTGAAAGGTTTTTGCTTAGCATTGAATTTGTTAGCATGCACAAATAAATTGATAAACAAATAAATAAAAACGTTCTTGCCAAAAAGGTTATGTCAGCTACTAACAAAGGATTTTCTTTGTCAATCTAGATGTGGAAAAATTTATTGTTGGGCAGTGTCTTTTATAGTCAATAATGGTGCAAATATGTTAACGTTATTTAAACACTAAATTATACATTCCACGTGAAAACAGAACATCGAAGTTCTTAACTACATAAGAAGATGCTATGGTCGCGCGCTTGCCTTACACCTAGGCGATCCGAGTTCTATACCTAGTGTTTGACGTCCTGATTTACGCATGTAGGATCGTGTCGGACGATGTCGCAGTTCGGCAGGTTTTTTTGGGAATCTCCCATTTTCCCCACCTTTGCATTCCGGCACTTCTCGATACTCGTCTCATTCACCCTCATAGACTCTGAATGTCTTTGATGATAATATTCTTCACTTCCGCAATTAACTAAGTAACATTTTACTAAATACTTTATGTTGACATTTCCAGTACTATATGTTTTTTCCTGGAGTGATTAGAGGCTAATGTGGTGGTTCTTCGCTGACTTGATGAATCCTGACTACATCTCTTTCACTCACACCCGTGTACTTTGCTGCTCTTTCTGGTTGTTCTCTTGGAGGCTCAAGCATTTACTTATCATTTCTTCATCACAACACTGAATAACGGTTTTTATTATTTCCCGCTCTCTGCTATGCATCTCCTTTCCACGCCTCTGCAAGGTACCACCTTCTCCTTACATTTTTGGGTATACACACAGAGGCGACACTCCCATGCATTGAGTCAAGTCACTAAATTGGGCATAAAAAGGTAATTTGGTCACAAATGTTGCACCAACCAAATAAAAATAAATGATGAAATCATTGTAACTAGAAACTGAGGTTGGCTACACTGCAGTTACAATTTAGCGTGGAGATTACAGGTTTTTTTTCTCCTTCTTCTTCTACTACTACTTCTTCTTCTTCTTCTTCTTCCTCCTAAAATGTGATTGGAAGGGGCGATTAGGTTTCATGTTAAAGTTTTCTTATAGGATAAGGTTATTTTTTATATAAAACTTAGGCATTTATTTATTGACTTTGAGGAATGTTTCAGTTTATCACTTGAGTTTTCTTTTATGTGTAGGGAAGTATCACTTCCAATATTTCATTAATTACTATTCTCATACATTATTTTCGTGCTGTACAAAACTTGCACCATCCCATTGCGTGATGTTGTATTGCTTCAATATCTAATAAATATATAATGGTTCATACTACCATTAACAAGAAAAAAAAATCCAATGCTTCTTATCTCCTCTTCATCCCCTGTCCCGCTGTCCCCGGACCGCCGCATTGTGAGAAGCCAAGGTAACTGCCCACTATAGTATTTACTGCTCCATTGGGAATACCACAGGTCACCTCTGTTATTTAATGTATTTATTTGTAATATAACTGTTATCCTTAAACATTCTTAGGTTCTTCTGTATGCTGATGATTTAAAAATGTACTGTACTACTATATGTACAATAAATGACTGTGTACTTCTACAGAATGATGTAAACACTATTACTAACTGGTATCTAATGAATGGTATGAAATTAAATGAGGATAAATCGCAAATCATTAGGTTTTCTTGTAAAACTTATACATAATATTGAATTCAAGTACACTATAAACTGTACAATTGTTAAAAAATCTCAGTGTTCATGTGATCTAAATGTGTTATCACGTAGATTCAAAACTATATTTTCATCATATTGACAGTATTATGGCAAAAACAAATAAAACGCTAGGGTGTATAAAATATTTAACTTTCAATGCAACTGGTTTTGATTCTATACTATGCCTTGACTATGCTTTAGTCCGAGCTAAACTAGAATTTGTTTCTGTAATTTGGAATTCTATTAACCAATAGACTCTAACAGAATTTAAATGATACAAAAAAAAAAACTCTTCAGGTACATCTTTAATAAACATCTTAATAAAGAATATGAAGATTTTGATTATGAACAAACTACTAGGATACTCAACACACAAACTCTAAAACTATGAACAAAAGCTATTGATGCTGTTTTCGTTTCAAATTTTTTTTGGCCAAGTATCACAGCTCCAAAATTCTAAATAAAGTTGGACTTAGAGCTTCCATATACTCTCAGAGATCCCCTTTTCTTTTTGTAACAAATCACAAAATCTGTGATTTAACTAGGTGTTTTAGTAATTGCAACAAGGTACTTGGACAAATTGATCCTTTTAGAAAAAACAAAATTACCATTCAATTATATTTTAGCTTAAAAAAAAAATCCTTAATTCCTTCCTTTTCATAAAAACCTTTTAATTAATTATTAAAATATAAATGCTGAGTTTTACTATCTCAGACACTTCACACAGTAAATCAATAAAAAATTTTGCAGTTCCATTTATTATGTATATTTTTATAAATTTGTGAGTTTGTATGTTGGTGTTTATATGTATATGATTGTGTTTCTTACGTGTTTGTTTATATAATAATGTTTTATATTTTTTATATGTTTTTCTGTGTGTCTAATTGTTTCAGTGCCACCTGTCAAATATTTATCGGTTGGTTGGCTCTTAAATAAAAAAAGATAAATAAATAATAATAATAATTATTATTATTATTTGTTTTGACTCTTTGGACCAAAATCTTTGATTGACCATGTATGATGCATAATTTGGGGATCTCTGGAATAGAAAATGTTATTGTGTAGTTGATGGTGTGGCAACTGATTTATGAGTGGCATCTGTCTTTCAGAGTTCTGGTATTCTCGTTATCTCCAATAAAGAGTGTGCACGTGAGGGTGGATGAAGAAGACTGGCGACCCTGCACGTATGTCGAGGGACCTCTTTTTGTTGCTGAGTGGAAGCCTCGCTTGTACTTTAACGGGGAACATTATGTTCATGTGAGTTCTTTCTTCATTTGTGTATAGAATACTGTGCGTTTGTTGGTTTGTTTTCTGGCAGATTGGGTTGTCGACCAGTTACTGCTGTTATAGTCTTATACTGTATAAGGTGGCCTGATTTGGATGTTTTCTCTTTTGAGAACAATGTCTGGCAGCTTCATTGTTTTGACCATTACATCATCCTGACTGCCTGGAAAAAAAAAGAGTCTCTGCAATCCTGTTTACAGACATTGTTTTCAGAAGAGAAGTGCAAATTGAAGCAAAATCGTACTGTATGGAGATTATAACACACTGATGTCAGTGATAAATTTTGTGCAGCGCTCAACATCGAGGTCTTTAGCGCTGGTGAGGGGTGACATGAGGTTAGTATGGAGCAGCGCTGGAATGAAAGGGCAGGGAAAACTGGCGATCCCCGAGAAAATCCGCCGACCAGCGGCATCGTCCAGCACGATTCCCACATGCAAAAATCTGGGACAGACCCCGCAGGGAATCTAACCCGGATTGCCTTGTTGGGAGGCAAATGGTCTAACCATTTGGCCACCGTGGCCCCTTATAACACACTGATATTGCATACATTATCAGTATCGTTTATTCTTCAGGGCCATATTATACCTACTTGTAAATGTTATGTATATCTGTTAAATTATTTGGTAGTTGTAACATGGTTATATTGGAGTCCTCTGATTCCTGGAAGAAGGGATAATATACCCTTAACAATCTACCTGTCCACAAATAATAATTTTACATGTTCTTCATTTTAGTAATCTCTATATATAAAATTATGTGCCCCACTCATTCACTCATCAATGCACAGCCCAAACCGCTGGACCTAAAAATGTGAAATTTTTGCGTAGCTTCCCCTCATGGCGTAGGCACCCACTAATGAAGGATTTTTCGAAAATTGAAAATTAAAGGGGTGAAAAGGGGCAAAACATATTTTCTCTAAATTCTTGATAACTCTCTAATCTGATGATATATTGTTAATATTTTTACTTCAAAACATTATCTAAGCAAATGCATATTTCATAATTTTTCCAAATTCAGAAATTAACGAGTGAAAAACTGTTAAATGTGTTTTCAATAAATCCTCTATTTCTCTTAAACCACTTAAGATATCAAGGTGATCTTTGCATCAGAATGGTGCTAATGTAAATGTCTAAAAAGTAGTTTTAGTATTTTTCAAAATTCACTCTTAAAAGCTGGTACAAAAATTGAACGTATTTTCAATTAATCATCTTCTGAACCATTTGAGATATTGAGGTGGTTTTGGCTTTAAAATGAAGTCATCAATGTGTTCTGTGATTCAAAAAGTTGCATAAGTAAATATCTAAAAAGTAATTTTCGGGTTTTTCGAAAATCATAATTTAATAGGGTGCAAAGATGGAAAATAAATTTTTGGAGATAATGAAACTAACCTGACGAGAAATTGACATGCTCTTTTCATTAAAGCTTGCATACGTAAATGTATACAAACCAATTTAAGTTAATTCACAAATTAAATATTTACAGAGAGTATAGTAACACCATCAATTAATACGTAGTTTAAAATAGTTAGTTACTCTTTTCTACAGCACACGTGGGCAAAGCCACAATGGGACAACTAGTATAATATATAATTTACAGTTATATTATGAAAGCAGAACTCTGTTATCCAAGATTACCAGTGCACCTCCTTAAAGATGAAAATTATAACTGCAATTACGCATTACATTTGCCCCCACTTTGGGAATTTAGGTGTTGTGTCCCAGTAGCGTAGCTCAACTGGTATGATAGGTTGTGTATTCACAGTTGATATCAGAGTTTTAAATTTATATTTTCTTGATATTGAAAACATTTTTTAATAAAACAAAATTTTTTTGTACCGGTATATTGTTCAGAGTTTTGTAGGTGTAAATTACATGAAAAAGTCAGTGTTAAAACAGTTTATCTTCATGCAAGAAGGTTGGGGTGATGACCCTCTTCTTGTTGTCATGTGATATGGTCATTTTATGCTGTCATCGTACCTAGTATGTCCTAATGAACAAAAAAGGTAGCTTTTTGTGCTAGTGGCTAGCATATACTGTTTCCCTTAAAAGCGCACACAAAGATGTCAGTGGTGACGGGACAGTGCCTGGTATGTAAGCAATATTTTGTACATGTGGTGGTAAACTCATTGCCAATAATTGAGTGAGGAACGCAACAAAACACAAGTGCTACAAGACAGTGTGTGACTGATATTACACGAGTATAGTGCTGCAGTATCGACATAGCATGTATATTCATAGAAATACACCTCCATGCTCACAGAATAGTTGGCACATCCCTATGTGCATGTGAACTATCATGCGTTGTTGTTGTGTTCTTGTGTACACAACCATCTTTAACTTGTAAATTATTAACTAACTGTAATGCCACACACACGCACACATCGGATCTGTTGCCCAGGACATGTCAACATTTAACAGTCTCAAATATTGTGTTGTGACAGTGGCACAGCAGCAGCTGTGATTATTTAGTTTCTTTTCAGATCTAAACTGTTACTTGTATTTTGGTGTTCCTTTTGCACTGATCTGGTCTCATGAGAGTGCACTTTTGTCTCGTTCACGCCAACTTGTTTTGTCTCGTAAAATTTATGCTTGTTGTCTGCTGGTACTTTGTTGCAAGTACAACCTTGTTTGCTTTTGTAAGTTGCTCTGTGTGTTATCTTTCACCTACATTCTATCTTGTTCCCAGTGATATTGTGCTTTCCACTTATCCTATTAGTTACCCAGGGTTTTTTTATTTCATTTGTTTATAGGTGGTTTTGTTTTGATCCTCACAACCTAAATTTCAAAGATTTATCAGTGCGGCTGAGACTTCAAGAGAACTCGTTAAATGAGATTACTGCTCGTGTCTCTACGCTCATTGATAATAGTGAGATATCTGCAACTGGTATACACGAAGCAGGGGTATTTTTGTCAGATTTGAACAGCATTGAGGCAACAACACATGTATTGACAGCCTTTTAAAGTCTAATAACGTTTCTCTTATCTTTGATGAAGATTTCTTGACCGAAACACATTCAAAGTTGGTATCTATCACTATGGACACCCGTACTACTCTCTTGACTATTCTGTCCAGTGTTGAGCAGTCATCAATAGCAATATTGTGTTCCACATGAATGTCAGAGACCTAAACTCAATTTGCCAGTTTTCTCATGTCAGTGGGAAGAATGGCCAACATTTTGTCAATTTTTTAAGGCCACTATTCATGATAATCAAGCCCTTTCAGAGGTTGAGAAGTATCATTATCTTGTTGGATCTTCAAGGAGTGTGCCTTCACACCTCATTAGGAACATTCATTTAACTGCTTAAAATTACACAGTTGCATGGCAGAGTCTGTCTTCAAGGTACCACAACCCCCGAAAACTGGTAACACTCCACATTAATAGAATTCTAGAGTTTCCAAATGTTACAGCAGCACAGCGCAAACCACTTCGTCATTTTGTAACAACTTTTCTGGAGAACGCTCGTGCTCTTCATATCTTAGGCCAGATCATTACCAAAAGTAATCAATGTAGTTCTTACCCTTCTGATAAAAAAATTACACATTTCTCTGCGAGCAAAGTTTGAACAGCATCGCACAGAGATACCGGATGCTTTCCCAGAGGTCGAGAAATTGATGACATTTTTACAGTCGGAAGCCTCCAGAATGGAGAGTGCGCAAAAAGTAGGAACCAAGCATAGTCTGATTGCGTCTAAATACAGTACAGGCAATCTTGCTAGTAGTAGAACAGTCTTGTTTGCAAATTCTGAGAAGAGTGGGGAAAAGTGTATTTTTTGCTGATAGACACTGCTTAAGACTTTACAAGTGTCCTGAGTTTCTAGAATAATCACCTGATGAATGACAACAGATAGTACGTAAAAAAATGTTTGTGTTTCAATTGTTTGGAAACATCTCATGTTGTAGCCAACTGTCCTTCACAACATGCCTGTTCACACTGCGGACAACATCACTCATTGTTACATGTTGCAAAAGGGGCTAGTGACCTGTCGCTGTATGGAGCAAATCCTCAAGTTGAACATGTCTACTTTTCCAGATGAAAATAAGCCTGTCTCTCAGTTTGTAGGAATGTCCACCATACATTTGAGTCGCTCTGTGATCCTATTATACACCGCTTTTGCTTTGCTTGACTCACAAGGTAACCGTTATAAATGCCGAGCCATTTTAGACAGTGCCACACAAGGAAGCTTTATTTCAGAAAGACTATCTCAAAAGTTGTGTTTGCCACAAGAAAATTGTAATGACCAAGTCACAAGATTGTCTCAGTGTTATGTAAAGGTTTGCTGTAGAGTAACTGCAAATATTATGTCAGTAATAAACAGGTCATCAATGTTTAATCATTCTATGTCAGTAGTTTCCAAGATAACCAATCCACTGCCCCCTACGAGTGTGGATAGTATGATTTAAAAGCACTTAGGGTCTCTGCTTCTTGCAGATCCAGAATTTGACACTCCTGGTGCCGTTGATTTGATTTTGGGGGCTGAAGTGTTTTCTCAAGTTCTCACAGGAAGGAAGTTTAACTTAGGAGAAAGGTTACCAGTTGCCCTCGAGATCACTTTTGTGTGGGTTTTGATAGAAAAATGTCCTACGGCATGCGTCGGTACTAATGAACCAATCAATCCGTCAATAGCATTACTGTGGACTTATATGTTGGAGTCCATGCTAAATAGGTTGTGGGAATTGGAGGAACTCCCAGTCATTGAGCATGTTGCATGTGAGCAGCATTACCAAGAAACACACCACTGTGTACCATCAGATCGTTATGGTGTTCGTCTTCCCTTCCATCCTGACATGGTGCTTGGTCAGTCCCAATTGTTAGCCAATCAGCGATTCATGTCATTGGAACGTAAACTGCTTACTCAGCCTGATGTTTGGGTCTTGTACAAGGATTTCATGACAGACTATGAGACTTCACAACTCATGGAGCTGTGCAGTTTATCCTCAAGCTGGATACGCACTGATTATTTCATTCCTCATCATAGAGTAATGAAACCTTCCAGTTCAACCACAAAACTTAGGGTTGTCTTTGATGCTAGTGCCATGAGTTCGACAGGACATTCTTTTAATGATTGTTTTTATTCAGGTCCCAAATTACAGTCAGATATTATGGACATAATTTCAAGTTCAGAACTAATGAATTTGTTTTCTGTTGTGACATCAAACAGATGTACTGACAAATTGTTCTTAATCCTGATGATGGAAAGTACCAGTTGATTTTGTGGCGTTCAGACATGTCTAAGGATCTCGACATGTACCAATTGAACTCTGTTACACACGGTGTAACAAGTTCACCTTCCCTTGCCATTAGAATGCTACAACAGCTTGCAGCTAATGAAGGCCTGATATTTTCTAGGGCAACAAATGTACTACGAACTCAGACGTTTGTTGATGATATCACGGGCGCTGCATCATTTGAAGAAGCATTTGAATTGCAGGAGGAACTTATTCAGTTGTAGGGGAAAGGTGGTTTCAAGTTGCATAAGTGGGTCACAAACCACCCTGCACTGCCAAATGGTCTCCCAGCTGCCAGTTGTGAGGTCATCTTATTCACTAATGATCAGCAACAAGCTCACAGTATTCTTGGACTGCAATGGAATGTTGCAGGAGATGCTTTTTCATATAATGTAGAAGAACAGCTATCATTTCTACTAAACGGTCAGTTGGTCTGGTTGGCTCCTGTTGTGATATGGGCAAAGATTTTCCTTCAATCATTGGGGTTACATGGACTTGGTTGGGATGATCTTCTTCCTGGTTCTCTGCGGCACTCACACACGCTCTCATGCACAGCACAATGTTGGGATGCTGCTTGTTAAACACTTCTACTAAGCGAGCATTAAGTATATAAATGTGTCATATACAAGTTGCAATTTGGACTGTGTGTGTCGTTCAACTGAAAAATAAAAATACTTGTGTAATGTATGTTCACTAATTAACCTACATGATTTAAGGTGAAAGTTGTGCAATTTTTCTGGGTGAGTGATATGATATTTAATGACCTTGAATCCTGGCATAGTTTTCTCTTCTTTTGAAATAGTAAAAGACAGTTCTGGCATCCACTTCCAAAATAAGGCTATTTCATCAACGTTAAATATTTGCTATTTCTGCCCTGAGTTCAGGAATTTAGATTGCCACTCTTACATCTGCACTTACGACCTCATCTATGATCTTGATGTGACAATCCGCTCGCTTCTTGAATTTTAAAACACTCAAGTGTTGGCTTTAAGGCCATGCATGCTCTTCTGTTTCTACTGTTTTTGTGAAGAATAATTTTTTAAGCCTAAACGAGAGCTTCATACTATGAAAAAAAATTTTTTTTGCAGTTTTGTTTACAATTATTTTCATTGTGTTGGCCAATTTTTTCAAGACAGTTAATACTATCAATGGTTTTGGCTAATTGCAAAAGTAACAAATTGATTGTTATCTGACTTTTTAGTCAAAACTGTATAATTTCTTGTCTTGAAAATGGTATCTATCATGACTGTCCAAGTCTTGTTCCCCGGCTTACTTAAGCAAACCATGTTGCTTGTAATGTCTGGTTCGAGCATTCATTTGTACACTTATATAATCTTTTGCCGGTGAACAAACAATATCTTCAGAGATAAGGTTCTGTGGTCGTAAACCCTATGAAGGGACGGATCTTGGCTTTCCTTCGCCCAGGCCAAGCAAAAAAGCAAAAGTAAGCAAAGAGTTTTGGCACCAGTGCCCAGTGGCCCCTCTAATGGCCCCCCTCTGCGGCGGGCTATCTACCTCTCCCTTCTCCCCAGTAGATCCACCCCAGCACTTCCTTCACACTTGATAACAAGCGATACTGCTGTCTGCAGCTGCTGTGATCAACAAAGCACGGAGAAGAGAGACAGAGAGATGCACAGCAAGTCACTTATTTGTTGCTCAGGCTGTTTTGTTAGCCACCATCTCATTACACTCTTTGTCATGTTGGTGCAACTCTGGCAAAAAGTTTCGTAACTGCGAATTTACGTACCAAGTTGTTCTGTACGTAACACGGTGCCTGCCTGTACATCAAAATTAAAAGTATTTTTCCGTTTAAATTTATACACGTTATAGTTTTGAGAACTGTCTGAATATGGAATTCTTATGTGTGACAGTAATATTTGTCAACGATGTGCAATCAAGCACATTGTTGTTTTAATCGGTGGGTATGTTTTTTAGTACCTGTAAATTGTTAAAAATTAATTACAGTGTAATAGCATTCTATGTTTTGCATTATTAGTGTATGTGTGTGCGTGCGTGTGCGCATGTGTACGTGCATGCCTGTGTGTGTATGTATGTGTGTCTGTATGTCTGTTGTGTGTGTGTGTGTGTGTGTGTGTATGTATGTATATATATATATATATATATATATATATATATATATATATATATATATATATATATATATATATATATATATATATATATATATATATATATATATATATATATATATATATATATATATATATATATATATATATATATATATATAGGTTATGTAATACTTTTTATATTCAATACCTATAAAAGTTATATTAAAAAGTACGTTAAGTGGTGGCGAAAGAACTACACCAGCTATAGGAAAATGAAGGCTGGATTCTCTCTATTTCATTCAAAAAACTAATTAGTAAAAACACAGGGAAATTTATATTTGGTTAATGAAATCTGGGAAGTTCAGGGAGAAGTCTGGTAAATTCTATGTTTTCTGTGGACATCCTGTAAATGTAAGTAGGTAGTTTAATCATGTGTTTATTTTTTCAGGTGCATGTAGTAGATGATGACAAAAGGGAAAAAACTGTGTCACAACCATTTTCATTAGATGATACACGACATAGTTTCCAAGTTCTCCCAAGGTTTGCCTTGATGTGCAACATTAGTTTAGTGGTGAGTATCTGCAAAATTATAGCCAACATAATGGGAATAGTATTAAATGAGCCATATGTTAGTGCATTCGTCAGTATTGGATGCCATTTCTTAGTTTGGAGTTTTTAGATGAAATGTGTTGAGTGGTTTAATACTATAGGTGGGACGATTCAATTTTTCTTACAATTCTCGATTCCAGCCATATTTTTCTCGATGCTTCAATTCTCGAATACTTTGATTTTAAGTAGTTATGAAAAATAATAAATTTTAATGGCTGCAGTTCACTAAATAAACTAATTTGAAGATTATGATAATGTATAATTAATGACTATTTAAACAATTTTGAGTTTGATTTCCATGCTTGCTACGCGTAATTGTTCACACATACACGTTAAATTTAGTTAATGCACTTAACTTTTAGGTGAGTATTATTTTTATCTAGTAGTGACAGCAAGATACCCTAGTGAAAATTAGGACATGTAGATGGGTAGGAAACGTAACTGTTTGAAATATAGACAAATAGCAAAATCCCTGCTTGGATATATTTTCTTATAACTAACATTGGACATTTTATGGATACAGGTACATCATTAAAAAATTTTTGACAAAAGATAAATTTGAAAAAGAAAAAATCACAATCTATAGCACTCTCAGAACCTTCAGTTACCCAAGAAATGTAATATATTTAAAATTACGCTATGCATGTGGCACAACAGAACTAACTTAAATGTGTTTTCGTATTATTATAAGATAATCAATGAACCGTAGAATACTGGTGCACTTGACTAGGCGCAGTGTACAGGCGGTTATAAAAACAAAACGAGGTTAGTCTGGGAGGAGAGTGAAACTTCAACTTTAGTTGTTTAAATAGTCGTACGAGTAAAATATATTTGCGACCAAAAAGTGAACCAAGCTTATTGCTTGAAGCATTCAATCGAAACCTGGCTAACCTCTGATGATTGATCGAGGATACCTACTTAACTCCTTTGTATCTGTCAAGTAGATGATGTGGCAACAAGGAATTGTTAGATCTGGCAACGCTGTCATGCTAGTCCACCAAGCCTGTCGTCATAATCACGTCAGCTATTCGGCGCTCATATTTTTCTGAGTGAAATTGCGGTTTCTTTGTGGACAAATTCTTTAATTAACTTTTCGGCATTCAAAAAAATTTTAAGAAATTACGGTACTGGATTATTGGATTGCGATCACTGTGCAAAACTTTCCGTCTCAACATTGAACGTGCCTCCTAGCTGTTCGGGTATTTGTATGTTACGCAAGTGCCGTACATTGTTGTCTAAAACGGAATGTTAATCTCAGCAGTTAGGCCTAGTTATTTTTGTCTTAATTGTAATATATTTTGTTAAATATGAATTGAATTTGTGTGTCCACATGAGTGCAAGGTTTTAATTTTACGTGCATTTTGTTTGCTTGTAGGCCTATGTTGTTTTTGTCTCTTGGTACCATGCCATTTTTAACGTGTGAGAACAAAACATATCACATTATAAATGAATTAAAAAAGCTGATTAATTTTAATGTTAATTGAATTAAATTGCAAGTAATTTTTAGTATATTTACTGCATCAGTGGCCACAAAAGTGATTTATCTATCTGAGTCGTCAAGGTTAACCATTAAGAACAGCACGTGTTTAGGATTTACAAACTGACCAGTAGGTTTGATTTTTTTCATTTAATGCATTTTGAAACTGCTGTTGTGATTTAAATGTATATGTTACAAAAAATTGTATAATGCCAGATTATTATTACCGTCGTAAACAAATTGTAACATTCTTTCAAGGTTAGTGTCTCAGGAAATATGTACGGCAAGTTAGATTGCTGTGCAGGCCTCAAAGTCAGTCACTTATCCACTAAAAGTTACTTTTTGCGGTCAGTCACTAAAAGTCACTTTTTCCACTTATTTCCACATTTTTCCACATTTTTCGTTGGTGTTTCTTATGAATGTCATTTATGCAGTAATAAATAAACAGGTTTTCTTTCTTTAAATTGTGTAGAAGAAATGACTGGCTCCTTTCAATGCAGAGTACATCTATACAGTGACGTATGTAAGGATCTATGTCTGAAAAGACATATAAATGATGCCCTTATAGTGGAGAGTGTTAATGAGAATGTTTGCAATGATACCACAGCTAGTCCGTATTACAAAAAAGCTGTTGGCTCTGGCATGCATTGCCCTTGCAAGTTACTAGGCTTACTTGGAAATGTAAAAAAGAAATAATTAGAAGAGGCAGCAGAACAATTAGCAGAGTCTGATAAAAAAAAATGAAGAGATAAATTTGATTAAAGAAAATAGAACAGACACTGAAAGTTATATTGGGGCAGGGGAAATAATATACGAGGAAAAATGATAAGTTTCAGATAAACTCTTAGAAGAAGATAACATCATATAATTGGTCTTCACTTAAAATATTTACTGTAATACTGGTTCTCTTTAAGTTACACTCTGGACCAATAGCTGGTTATATGAACCAGCAACTTAATTCTTGAACTAACAGCGTGCTGCTGCTTACTACGCTCTTCAAATGTGTTGTAATTCATAGGGAGAAGTATATATTTTTAAAGAATATATTCTGCGAGTGCCCATTGTGCCCATTTTACGTAAATAAAACCCACATAATTCTTTAGCCAGAGAATATTATTGTATGTTTTACAAACATGGCAATTGGAAATAGCCAACCAAGGGAATCAAAGATGCTTGCAATATCCGACAAGATGATTCTTTACCGTTATGTGGACAGGGTCATCTGGGTTACAGTCATCCCTTGTTTAATAGCCTGTTGATAATTGCACCTGTATCCAGTTGATCCAGGTATCTTTGAGCAAAAGATTGCATCCTTATGAATCAGGGTAACCCTCCAATACCTTGAGCCACTGGTCATCCATTTCAGCAGTTTGATAAAACTACTTGAAGTAACTTCAGTTGTCCTGCAATTCATCTATAACTGCTGCTCCTGTCTTGCTACACTTTTAACAGAAAATGTGAGCCCCTTGGAGTTGGACAAAAACCTTCTGTGAGTACACTCTACATGCGTTGAGATCTCTAAATAGTTAACTCGATTTTTACGGCGGATCTACTCATGTCTACCTTACTCCCGAGTAGGATAAATAGCCGCCAGCACACAAAATAGAGGAAAGTGTGCATAATAAGTAGGTCTACACGAACACAGGCTCCCGTTTGGGTACACAAAAGAAAATGTGTTGTGGGGCGCTTGAGTGCATATTAAACAGAGAAGATGTTGTCGGAATGTACCATAGTACTTTTGTTGGACAAGAAGTCTGAAATAGTTAATCAAGTAAAAAGATTTTCAAAAGAACGTGGGTAATTCAAGTATTTATTTAAGCCTTCCAAACATATAATTTTTTAACATTTTAAATTTATTTGGACGAAAATCCCATCCCTGTTTAATACTTTATAAAGGTACAGTAAAACCCTGTTATAACATTTCTGTAGGGACTCAAAATATTTTTTTCTACTTTGTAGGTGGGTAATTTCCTGTTATAAAATTTTTAGAGACCAAGTGGGAGTAACCTTGTAACAAGGAAAACATTATAAGTATGAACATAATAACAGAGTTGTACCTGTAATTTTCTTGGCGGTCCTGATGTTATTAATGTAATTCTGTCATTTAATAGTAAATTTAATAAATTGTTCCATGAATTTTTAATTATTTACGCTAATACAAATGGGTAGTGATAGCATTACTATCCAATTTATTTGTTTTCAAGTTTAATATAAATATTCAACAGAATAAGGAAATTTCGACATTAAAAATTTGCAAGTTCCTTCTTAAATATTTTAGCATCAGAAATGCTTAAGTTCTGCCGGCATTGAGGCAAGTTGTTAAAAAGATGGGTGGATGATTGAGAAGGTAGTCTGTGAAGCATGTCTGTATATAGTATGGAGAAAAAGTTGCTACCTTACTAAGCAGGAAAACCTCTTCAGAGCTCTGCCTTCCAAGCTAGCAACGACAAAGTTTCTGTGTCAAAATAAAAATTTAAAGATGTTTACTAAGAGTAAATGTTAAATTGAGTCAGGAATTTGCAAAAGGTACCAAGTCCACTTTTTGAGAAAATTCAGATTATATGAGATTTCGACTATCCAATGCATTCTCTTGGCAGTCAGTAACAAAAGAAACCACGTCCTATACAAGAAATACGTTAAACGGACTATTAAATATATGTGGAACTTGCAAAGGCTACCAAGTCCTGGACTTGGCCCCTTTTGTTAGTAACAAATCATATGGACATTACAAGGGCATTGTAATTTTCTACTTTAAACAATACTGTTACTACCAGTTTGTTTACAGATCTGATGTGAAAGGAGTTGTTGAAGTACATGAAAAATTCTATGCCTTTAATCTTCAGCTTCCAGGACAGTTCAGACCCGCTGTAATGCTTACAGAAATAGAACTGTACCAATTAAAAAATAAAAACTTGAAGACATTCACGACATGGTGCAGTTTATGATGAAGCAGTCACATTCTACGACAATATTCTACATTGGCCTGCCACAGACTAATAGACATGTCCATGAATGTGCCAACAGTGCATTATTTTGTTTATGACTTACATTATTGTCTTTGAAGAATCTGTTTCCATGTTGTTCAATAGTTATTTCACTAGCATATACCAAGGTTACAATAATCTACACCAAGGACATTATGCTTTCTCTGATAGTGCAATACATAACATTGCGTTTATGGGTATAAAGTGCCAGTTAGTGGTATGTATCATATTATTAGTTTTTCACTAGAATATACCAACATTGCACTAGTATCTACTCAAGATGTTATGTTTTATGTGCCATTATCAGAATAAACACTATACCAAGTCATCAGCAAGTGTAAAAACCACATACCAGAAAGCACATGAAGGACACTTACACCTCACAGCAGCAAGCCCCCTCACATATATGGTTTACCAAAAATTCACAAAGCAGACATGCCCTTACGACCTATCATTAGTTCATGCAGCTACCCATGCCAAAATCTGTCTATGTTAAACATTGTCGAACCTCTAGCCGGCCAGACACCTACATTAATTTTAATAGTTTTGAAAAATTTTATATTTGTACGGGATATGGTTTGTTTTATAGATATATGAGACTTTTTTTCACAGTAATGAAAATATTCTAGCTTTTATACTTTTTGTACAATGGCAGGTCAAAGTCCAAATTTGCATAAAACTGTTTGATACAAAAAAAGAAAACCAAAGGACTTACAGAAGTGAAGTAATTCACACTGAATAACAGGGTCATGGGCTAGATCATGATGTGTATGAAAATTACGTTTGAATACATTTTCTATTTCTAAAAAATTTTTGAATTTAAAACAAAAAAAAAATGGCAATTTTAAAAATTTTTTTAAAAATACATAAAATGCCACTGAGGACTTTTACATACCTCTTGACATAGTCCTTGACACTGTTATTGATTGTGAATTATTTCATTTCTGTAAGTCAGTTGGTTTTCGTTTCGTGTATTAAAACGTTTTATGCAAATTTGGCCTTTGACATGCCACTGTGCGAAAACTATGAAAGATAGAAAATTTTCATTACTGTAAAAAATAGTAAATATTTATATCAATAAAACAAACCGTATCTTGTATAAATATAAACATTTGTAAAACCATTCAAATTTGGAGTGAACTCCCCCCCCCCCACCCTTAAAGACTTTAGCCACTTTATTTCTGTTTCCAGAACCCAAGAGGTATTACCATCCAACATCCTGGTGAGTTTCGATGTCCAGAGCTTGTTCACCAATGTCCCAGTAGCAGAAACACTTGCCATAGTGAAATCCAAACTAGAAAATGACAGCCCTCTTAGTGAAAGAACATCCAAACCTGTCTCATCCATAATGGAGCTCATGACACTCTGTGTCACCGCGACATACTTTCAGTTTAAAGAAGACTTCTATAAACAAACTGATGGCATGGCTATTGGGAACTCACTTTCACCATTCATGGCAAACATATTCATGGAGAATCTGGAACAAGAGGCACTAAATAACACAACAACTCCGCCAAAAATTTGGCTGCAATACGTAGACAACACATTCCTTGTTTGGCAACATGGGCTGGAACAACTGGCCGAATTTTCAGATTTCCTCAATTCACTCCGGCTGTCAATACAGTTCACACATGAAATAGAATCCAACAATAGCATCCCTTTCCTAGACACCCTAGTCTCCAAAGAAAATCACAGACTTCGCACTAAAGTGTACAGGAAACCGTCACATATTGGTCAATACCTGCATTTTGAATCTAACTATCCAACAAGTACAAAGTCGGGCATTGTTCGCACCCTAGCCAACTGAGCAGAAAAGATCTGCTCAGACAGGAAAACATTAATTGAGGAACAATGTCATCTAAGAAAAGAATTCATGGCCAACAAGTATCCTAGATTTAGAACAAAATTCACTAAAGCGCGAAGTCACCACAGACAAACAACCTTCCGGAACTCAGATTATTCCATATGTCCATGGACGCTCTGAAAAATAAGAAGGCTAGCCAACAAATACGACCTACGAACAGCATTCCATTCCAGCTTCACATTAAAAACCACTCTCACTAAAGTAAAATCCATAGTAGATAAACAACACACCCGTAAATGTATATATCAAATACCGTGCGAATGTGGCTCTGTATACATAGGAGAAACTGGTAGAACATTATCCACTCGCGTCAAAGAACACAAGAACAACACACAAAAGGGTGAAATACAGACATCTAGAATTGCCGAATGTGCATGGGGAAATAGCCACAAAATTCTCTGGGGCTCAGCTAAACCAATAAGTCAGGAAAAAGACAGAATTAAAAGGAAAATTAAAGAATCAACTTACATAGCAAGTAACAAAAACATCATCAGTCAACAGAGCATTGAACTGAAAAATATGTGTTTAACTTTAATAACAAAAGAAACAGTATTACAGTAAATAATAAATAAATCAAGTAAACAGATTTATGTTTAACAGTCTCGGCAGAAAACCAGCCAACATCACTACAAGGTGCTCAGCCAATCAGGAGAGTAATTGCCTCTCATTGGCCAAGAGCCCAGCTAATCACACATGCTTTGCCACTATTGGCAGAGCAGCTTAGATACCCTCCAGGCTATATAAGCCCAAATTTTCTTGCGAACTTCATTCCCATCTTGGTGTTCTGACTAGCTGTGTCTCAGCCTGAAGACGGGGCTAGATTGCAATCCCCGAAACGTAGCATTTTTTTTTGTTGGTTTTAACTTGTGTTGTGTTGTCTATTGTCTTGTGTATGTTGTCCACTGTCCACTGTTTTTTTTGTCTATTTCCATATTTTTTCAGGGAATTTGGTTCTGTATTTGTCTCTGTCGTCTGTGTCTGGGTGTTGTGACGATATCCGACTGAATTCTATCTCCAAAATTCTTTGTTGTCTATAGTAACATTTTGGGGAGAAAAAAAAAACTGACAGAATTCCTTTGGGATGGCTTTTATTTCTTCTGTTTTTGTGTGCGTTTTATATATGTATATTTTTTTTGTTAGTTTTTCGTTATTTGTCATCCAACACAGGTTTGATCAGCAAAACATGAGCAATGGCGTATGTCCACAAACCAATTAATTCTAACTGTAAACTCCCATTGCAACAAACATTAAAAAATCTAAACATTACTTCATTTGCAAAAGACATCAAATCCACTAACTTTATTAATTTATAAAAAATAAAAAAAAAAGTGTATTTACGTAAATTATGATTCGTATTATTTCACACACTCTATACTTCCAAGTTATCCATTATTGAAAACCTGTTTCATTTTCAGATCCACAATGATAGGTTTTTTGTTTCCCAACAATCTGCTCGCCTGGACTTGAAACCTTTTGCAAATTCCTGATTCAATTGTAATACAGAAGGATATGAAAAAAAAAAAAAAATGTTTCTCACAATTTTTAAAAAATTGTTATTTTAGATAATAAGTATTAGAAATAAAAAACAAGAGAGATTCTGATATTACAGCATTCTTCCAAAAATTTAGCTTTTAATATTTGTGCTTTAAAGGAGGAGTTATTTTTATAATGAATTCATTGCTGCAATAAATTTTAATATTGATTCTTCATACGTAATGCCGTGGACGCAGTTGCATAAATGGAAATTTATTTTATTTCATCACTATAATGTTTAGGGTAGTGTAATATTGCAAGTTTTGAAACTACTCACAAATTTTAATTTTAGTGTAGCTGTTGATATCAAGAGCAAAATCTAATTAAAATGTATTTATTTATTTACAATTTTTTTTTTTTTTTTTTTTGCAGTTCCAGCTGGTGTTCGGTGTTACGTTGGTAGTGAGCACAGTGCCATTGTGTATTCTTAAATTTTTACACAAACTTGTAAGAGGTAAGATAAAATGCCTACTTATTTAGCTGTAAAGAAGAACTACTATACATACAAATTTACCACATGCACATTTTTAAAATCCAAAGTAGCTGTTTCAAAAGTGGGGTGCGATTATTTTATATATATATATATATATATATATATATATATATATATATATATATATATATATATATATATATATATATATATATATATATATATATATATATATATATATATATATATATATATCTGTGTGTGTGTGTGTATGTGTGTGTATATAATATATATATATATATATGTGTGTGTGTGTGTATAATATAACTGCTGGTGTGCCTTACACCAGCAGTTGGCATGGGAGGCTTGACAAAAAAGCATTTGGCATGAGCTTGTTAACCCACATGTGCACACAGTTGTCAGATGCAGTTGCATAGACTTGTGTTGTAATAGGGAGAAGCAGCAGGCAAAGTAAATGACCTTGCTCAAGGGCGTGTCCGAGTCCGCCTGTTCACATGCACACAGAAACATTTTTAGCCTAGAACTCAAGTTTTTGTAGTTTCCCACTCTCAATTTAGCTACTGGTTTGGAACCAACAATCTACACAGACATAAAAATTTTCATTATAAGAATATAATATCCAATTGTCAACATGGTTTTCAGTATAAAAGAAATACTACAACTAATTTATTTGAATACATTAATGAAATTTATAGTGCTGTCATATTGAGTTTGATACTTGTCAACATTACATCATTCTACATAAACTTAGGAACTTAGGTCTCAGTTGTGCCTATATTAAATGGATTCAGAGCTATCTGATGAACAGAACTTTTACTGTCAAAGTTAAGAATGTCTTTTTACCACTTCCTTTCTTGCATTCTCTGGCGTCCCTCAAGGTGACACTTTGTTTATTAATGATATTGTACAGCAATTAAAATTTTCTAATTCCCTATTATATGCTGATGACCCGAAAATATTTGCTAAAATTAGTAATATAACTGATTGCATTAAACTTCAAGCTTAGTCTGTAAGTGGTGCAAGAATAATACAGTAAAACTCTGTTAAGAAGTTTCTGAAGGGACTGAAAAATTCCAACTTATTAACAGGGAAAAACTTCTTAAAAGGGTGAATTCACTATTGTAGTAATGGAAGTGGTAAATATAATTCAAACTTATTGTAGGGGAAAACTTTGTAAGTGGGAACTTCTTAACAGAGTTTTACGTAGTATGAATCTAAATTATGATAAAACTATCTGTATTACATTTACCCGTAAAACTAACCCTATAAAGTTTGACTATTCAGTAAATTATTGCAAAATTAAACGTAATGATATTGTACATGATCTTGGAATATTATTAGATAATAAACTTTATTTTCATTCACATGTTGATAATTAATCTCCAATGCTCATCGTACTCTAGGGTTTATAAAATTCCTGACCTATAATGCTTCTTCTCCGGATTCCTTAATTAGCCTTTACTATGCTTTGATTAGGTCCAAGCTAGAATACTGCTCTGTTATTTGGAATAGCATTACCATCACGGACTCGAATCGTATTGAATCAACAAATTATTTAAAACTATTTACATGAGATTCTCTCAACCGTTAATGCCTCTCAGTTATGTGGATATTCTTACTGATTTTAAGACAACCGCTTTACATGCTCGTAGGATAGTTAATGATGCTCTAATTTTTATTAACTCCTTTCTCTATTATTTTGATTTTCAAACTATCATCAACAATACAGGTTTAAAGGTGCCTAACCATATTAGTAGAAACTTTATAATCTTTCTTTAGCATTATCTAAAAATAAAAACTTTACTAACATGTGTATTTCATTTTAATGATATTTGTGAATTTGAACCTCTTAAGGATAGAAAAATTGTATTCTGGGACTTTAAATAAAGTTAATTAAGTGTGTCTCAGTTCTGTCTGTCGTCTTTTTAAATGGTTTGCTGCATGTTGTCCTGTCAGTATATGTTGTACCTGTCTAGTCCTTTGTTTTGTATACACTGTTCACTATAAACTGAGCACTCAGCTGAACTTGTAATTAACTAAAAGTAAGTTTTATTGTACCAAAAGATGTTAACCTATGAGTGTGTTGAAACATTTACACTGGTTTTTAGTAACGTGGAAGTTTTCATATTAAAAATTGTAAAAATGGTTGCAAAACGGCTGAAAGAAAACTTTATGCAGTGCTCACTTTATCGTGAACGGCCTATATGTCTGTATTCATTTGTATGTCCTTTGTTAATTGTTTATCCTGTGTTTCTGTATTTGTTTCTGTTATTTGTTTAGTGTCATCCTGTTATTGGTCGCAAGACTGTTGGATGGCACTTTAAACATAATAAATAAATAAATAAATAAATAAATTATTGCTATAATAACTGCACTGTACATACTCAAAGCATTTATTACAATTAATATTGCATTTTTCTTTCCCTTCAGCTGGTAAATATCACAAACCCAGGCCTTCAATAAGTTTTTTGCGATGGTGGTTACGGAAGTTGTGGATTCTTGCAGTGGTAGACAGAATATTCTACCCGCTTGTTATGTATGCCTTGTATTTAACAGTAGGTGAGTATGAAATTGTATTGTGTTCTATGTGTACAACATGGTTGTTACGAGTGTCTAGATTTAAAAAATAAATTCGAAATCTTTAGTTATCTTGTTCAAATGAATTCACAGCAAAACCTTTCTGGCAATATTATTGTACAGTTATGCTTGTAGCACATCTAAAATAGGTAACTATATATCCAATTCCATGTCACTACAAGTAATTATGTCATTGACATGACTGGCAAATATAGCCCGTCTTGTTCATCTACATGCTAAGCATAAAGAAGAAATCTACTGCTCAACACAAATTAATTATGAATGTTTAGTCATCACACATGAAAATCACCGTCAATGTTGGAAGAAACTGTAAATAAAAGTTAACTGCTCGTCATGTGTAACCGCTATATGTTTTAATTCTTTGTATCACAAATAAGTAAAAGTTCATAGAAAACTGATGATTAATGGTTTGGTGTATCTTTGGATGAGCTGCAGAGAAGGTAACAGCAGTACCTGAAATACAGACTTTTACAAAAGTTCAAATACACTACATAAAATTAATGATATTGTTCAGCTATAGTACAGTATTACAGTGAGATTCTAAATGTAAAGGTTTGAATATATTAGTGCTTACAGTAACTATGTAATGCTACAGTACAGTAGTAGTATGTAAATGGTTAACCAAGAATGAGGAGCTGATAGCAGTCAACTAGCCTGGGCTACAGCTTATTGTTCTGGCCTTTAGACGGCAGACAGTATTAGGGTGTTAAGGATGTTCAAGTGGGACAAAATCATTATTTTATATTTTTATGAAATGCAGTATTTATTTATGTAATGTCCACACCTTTATTTTTGAAGACTTAAACAAATTTGCATAATATCCCGCACCTGTCTTTTTTAAACACGTCCCGGACATGAATGGATTAATCATTAACATGTGCTGCACGTGAATGTATTTAAGAGATTCTCTTGCCTTTTCTTATCTTTCATGCACAACCCAAGAAATCATTTCCTTTATTTTTGAAGAAAAGGGCATACTATAGACATGTAAACATGGATAATTCTGGACATTTGCGATTCATTTACAGCAATTAGTAGAACAGTGTGCAAATTGGTTAACAAGATTATCTTGCCTTTTTTCCCCCATGTTTTTCGCACACACCGCAAATCTTTGTCTATACCTATTGAAAAAACATGCTATAGATGAGTTAGTATGGATATATGCGTACTCAAATTTTTTTTACACAAAATTATATTTTTATTAAACCCCTTTATAATGTCCCCACCCCAACAATTTTAGTATTATTCCAGTGGCCTTTAAATATTGACACAAACCGTTCGCAAATTTTCCATTAGATCTATTACAACCTACAGCTCTGACGATCCTGTTCCCAAAAAAACTCGAGGGCTGGTATTAATTTTCAACTAATTTTGAGAATTTTATGTCCATATATTTGTGTGAAAGAGGGACAGGGAGAGCATAGAAGAGGGGAAAATAATGAGAGGACAGAGTAGTAGAGTAGAAGGAGAAATATTTCTGGTGCAAAATAAAAGATCTTCCTTATGTGGTTAATTGTAGTGTGTCATGCAGCAAGTACCCAGAAATGTATTATTTCATTGTAAAGTTTGACTCATTGCCATAGAGAAACAGGTCTGGACATTTGGAGTGGAAATTGGCCTTCATATGACTGATTGGCGCCTCTGGCACTCTGGTGTTGTTTATCATTGCTTAAATGGAACTACAAGTAACAAGTTCATTTTGCAACTAATAGGAACAATGCTAGTGAAGGTATATTGCATTGTTAAAACAACACTACAGTACATTACTAGTGGCACTTTCAGTCATGAAGGGGTCAACTCAGTAGCATTGGTAGATAGGCTAGCGTCCAGACTTGTAATTCTAAGACTGTGATTTGACTTGCCAGACTTCTCTAAATTCTCTGTGGCTAGCTTTGTCACAGCTCTCAGTACATAGTTTCTGTGCCACACACTCTTATTTACTCAAATGTGTAAGACAAATGTGGTATTATGTAGGCATGTGCGAAGGTCAGTTTTTAAATGCGAAGCAAAGTCGAATCGAATCTTGAATTGTGCGAAGGATTGTCGAAGGAAAGTCGAAGTCGAAGATTTTATTTTTTTCACATCAGAAAGGAAAAGAAAAAAAATTTATCACAAACTATTGGTAATGAAAAAAAATATTGAAATATACCGTATTTACTCATGTAGCCTAACACATTTTTTTCTAATGATATTTTGGGTTCAAAACAGGGGGTGCATAAGATAAACTAGGATTTTTTTTAGTGAGATTATAACCTCCATAACTCGAAATTATATTACGGAATACTTAAATGTCAACGTATCTGAACAAAACTAACTTTAATTTAATGTAACATGAACACCTGCCTACTAGACGTAACATTTTAGGCCTACTCCCTTCCAACCGCTAGAAGAAGCCATATTTACAACCACTAATTTCCACTTTGTACAAAAGGTTAATTTCTTTGTTCATTATCGCCGATGACAAAACTAAAATTACCGAAAATGGCTATTCTGATTTAAATGAATCTGCAGTCTTTACGGTTTAAGATTAAAATCATAATAAATCGCCGCCGTAACATAGAACGGATAACGTAAACAATAACATTGTTGGCAACACCGTAGATGAATGAGCAACATGGAGGCACCACACTCCGTTAAGACTTTCTTATTTGTGATCGGGACCACGGCCATAATTCTAAGACCGTGATCGGGATCACTTTAATGCTGATTTTACTCTAAAACTTGCAGTACTACTGGTATGCAGTTTTCTATGATTCTTAGTTCTTTGTTGTTTACGTAATATATATTCGCAGGAAAGCAGAAATTACAGTGGTATTGAGCTAAAAAAAATGTTTGATGCGTAAGGTATGTAGGGAAATATTTTTAATATGTCCGTTATTTAGAATATTCCAGTGTTTGGAAGTCTGAATAAATGGTACTTTACTGTACTTACTGATTTACTGACTACAGATATTGTTTTCGTTGCGCCGGCGTAGTTTTATTGGATTATTGTGACTCCTGCTTAAGTGAAATTGTGCCGCCGAATGTAGCCTAAACAAAATAAATAGTTCACCACTGTGCCATGAATTTGAGTTTTTAAGTGAAAGTTATACAGAATAATACATTTACAAATAAACTGAAAATTACCTGCTCCACATAAATAATTTTGTCTGTTTTGATGCGAATTGTGGTTATCTTCGACCGACTTTCAACTCGAAGATTTTTGTTGGTCGAAGACGAAGTCGAAGGAACAAAAATCTTTGATTCGACTTCGACAATGCGAAGCTTCGCACACCCCTAGTATTATGCAGCTGTAGTAAAAATGCAAGATGCTGCAGCAGTTAAAGTGAAGTACATATTTTGAATGATTACTAAAATTTGTAATTCTGAAATGAATTTGAAAGTTGTTTCTTAAATATTGGGCTTGTAACTAGTATAAGGTGTTTCTTAATTAGTGATGAGCTACAGTACTTGGAAAGTATGTAATTGTCACTGGCATTTACAGTACTACTTGATTTCCAAGTATATAACTGACTACTGTGATCACAGAGGATGTTGATTTAACCTCTACTTGTTGAAATGTACCCTGTCAGCAGATGCACACATACGTAGGGACTCTTTTATGTTTACACACTGAACGCTTAGTTCAGTGGTTAGCAGTGAGCCGATGGTCCTGGGTTTGATTCTCGGCCGAGGGGTCAGTATTTACAGTTGCCTCTCCGGGTTTAGGACTGGGTGTTCTGTTGTCCCTTCATGTACCTTCTGTGGTACGAACATCTGTGATCACTGTCAGCCTGTCTGTAATTCCAGGAGTGTTAGTACATCACAATGTTCTTCCATCTTACTGTGTACAGTTCTCCTGCAGACAGAATTTAGTGATGTTAGTGTGTAACAAATATACTTCAGTTAGAGTTTTTTGCTAAAAGGGAAAAAATGAAAAAACTGAGAATTGTACAGAAATCATGCTGCATGAAAAATAGTACAGTATACTGTATGGGAATTTTGCAGAAATTCAGCCCAATGTAAAAAAAATTAGGAATTTTTACATCTATAAAATTTTATATGAATGTTACAACTCAAAGCTTTTACAGCAGATATTTTTGTGAATTTTGCTTCTACTGGTGTGCTGCTGAGAGCTGGCGATGGGACCATACACGTTGTGTGATCCTGATACTAGAACAAAATACATGTGCTTGTGTCAGGCAAATGAACTCATTTTACTAATTTTTCTTGTGTTTCTGTTGTTAGCAATGGCCACTCCAACTCTGTTTTTAGTTGCATTGTGGTTGCATCAATTTTTACACCATCTTATATATTGCTATGAGTGTTAAAGTTTGTCCATATGGCAAGTAATTGTAATGCATTCCTGTGATTACAATCTCATTGCTACTAAGCCTTTTATTTTGTTTTGTATTTTGTCAGTACTAGACATAGGCTTACTAGTACCCAATACAGATTTCTGAATCACTTCCATATTGTTTTTTTTATTATAATTTTTATATGTTAACTTTGTATAAATTTGGAGTTCTTGTATTCAAAGATGTAATTTACGTCCTGAAAAAAATATTTCTTAAGTCATTTTCCTATATAATTTGTGAAATGTGTACTAACTAATTAATAATATTGTTGGTTAAGTTATGAACATTTGAGAATCAAGTTGTTTCGTAACTTGCTCTAAATTTATCCTCCTTGAATATTCTGTGTAATTTGATCAACTACTTTGGTACAAGCAAGCCAAAATTGCTAACTTTCCATGAATGTGACGTGTTTGTCACAATAGTGTGACACAGTGTGGCAGATGGCAATTGTTATTGAATGCTTAGAAAGCCACTTCACAATAGACCTTCAAAATATTGTTGGCAATTTGCTAATACAGTTTGTTGCTGTGGTCAAGAACGTTATGTGTGACAATGACTTTTATCTAAGTGTAAGTTTGTTGTTGTTTGTTTTAAACTTGTTTTTCCTTCAAATTTCATTTTGTTTCATTAATGATAGTGTAAGGTGTTAATGTTAAGGAATTTTTCCATTTAGTGTACAGGAATACACAGGAATCATACTGGAATTCTGACCTAGCTGGGGTAGATATGTTAATTATTTTCAAGAGTGATAGTTTATGCTGTTTTAACAGCCAGTCATGCACTATTACATCAGACGCTATCGTTGAGTAGTTGTCAAATGAAGTAATTACTTGCAGCTACATCAGTAACAGGTAGAAAGAGTTGTGTAGCAATGATCAGTGGTGGCTGCTTCAAATGAGAGTTATTTCTTGTTAGCAGTAATTAGTACTGCTGTGAATAAAAAAGTAATACATTCATCTACCGTTGTTCTTAAGTATCAGCATCAGTCGCCACATTTAATTTAACACTGCATTCAGCCATGTCTCTTCGCCCGAGGAAACTGCTCTAAGCAGTAAAACGTCGCGATACGCGCTTCCAGGATTATGTGTCGTCCTGTTTTTGTGTGTATCTGTCATGTACTAAAACGTGAGTACTTGTGCTTGTGTCATTTGTACATATTACTGTAATTATTTTTAGCTTTAGTTTAGATTCTAAGAAGAAATATTAAATTATTGTCTTGCAACGTCTATTTAACTTGCACTACATTTAAATTTATTGCAATTGAGCTGTTACTGTATATTCAGGCTGCTACCAGCTGGGCAAATTATGAAAACAAAATAAAAGTCTGAATTGATTACAGCCTAATTACTTGTCTAACAGCTAAATTGCTGTGCCCGTACTGCAAGGCAATATAAATAGAATTTGCTATACAATTGCACATTTAACATTTTTTGTCTCA
The DNA here is from genome assembly GCA_003012365.1 of Medauroidea extradentata. Taxonomy (NCBI): domain Eukaryota; kingdom Metazoa; phylum Arthropoda; class Insecta; order Phasmatodea; family Phasmatidae; genus Medauroidea; species Medauroidea extradentata. The sequence continues at coordinate 2,843 of PNEQ01099752.1, read as the reverse complement.
GAATTTTAAAATTTTAAAATGTGGTGTCCATTACTTGTGTTATGTGGCCTTTTGTTGTTTTTAGTCTATGTGTCTGGTGCTTTATTTAGTCAGTTTGTTAGTAAACATTCATTCTGGTTACTTGGTATCTAGTGGTTTGTTCCTAAGTTGCTCATTTGTAGTGTTCTTGATTTTCTTCTTTGTTATTTTTATTGCTTTGTTGTGCTGCGGGTCTTTGGTGTCCATGAAGGAGTTCTTTACTCATCGGTAGTTACTTGGTATTTTTGGTTAATCAAGGATTCCAGATCTATTACTGCTTTTTATGTTTATTTATTATTATTATTTAATACTGTTATTATTATTTTTTTTTCTTTGTGTGACTCTTTGTATGTATCTGTTATATTTCTTCCTCTATCCTAGCACGTCAATTTTGCTTGATTAAGCGTGTAATAACTTCACTCCAAAAAATGCAAAACAAATCTTAAATCATTATAGAGGATGAAACTGAAGCCTTTACGGTGGTGTGATGTTCTATGGTAAAAAATACAAGTCTAGAAAACAAAGATATAAATAGTGATACTGATACTGTAAGGACGTGTCAAATGTATGTAAACTCATGACTTGCCAAGTTGGTGTCGGCTATCACATTGTATTTTTCTAGGTCCATGGTCAGTGGGTGAAGTGATCGAAGGTTACATCGGCTTCATATTTGCCTGGGGAACTATAGTCAATGGAGTCTATTTGCCTGGTTCGTTCACGTATGCCTATGGCAGTCTGCAAGTTAGTATCATTTTTTATTTTTGTTATATAAATTTTCATGTCAGATGTTATGAACACTTCATATTTTTTAATCAAAATGTAAAACAGAAGTTAATACTGTAGTTCTGAGTGTCATTGTACGTACTTTCAACTTAGGTTACTTGGAACAGGAAAACTTACACATTTTTTTCAGAAATTGTAATTTCATGTATTGCAGCCCTGATGAAAGAAATCATACTGACTATTTAAAGTGGGACATTTTCGATAATACTTACTTGTGTTTCTTTGTCACCGGATATAATCCATGCTTCTTCAGGACAAACTAAAAACTTGCTAAACCTCCCATGTAAATTGCAGTAAATTGGACCATATCAAACTTTAGCTGACCATATCCAACACCACCGCCATGGCCCAATTAACCTCCGCAATAAACTGCTCCATCCGAAACTTCAGCCAACCACAGCCAACACCACCACGACCCCTAGAGAGGATGCCACTGTGTTGGAGCCCACACTTTCTTCCACAAATTATGCAAAGATTCAACCCCAAATGTATCATTTACAAGACACTGCAGGTCGTCAGCTTTGTCATTGTGTACATTTACAGTGACATTGTACCGACTGTATCGGTACACGACGTAATTTGACGACGCCCGAGACAGTTCAGACATCGCAAGATATCAGCAATTAATATGTTTTATTCCCTGCAGCTATATTTTGAACGCTTCCACGTAAGAGAGAGAGAGAGAAAGAGAGAGAAAGAGAGAGAGAGAAAGAGAGAGAGAAAGAGAGAGAGGGGGGTGGGAGGGGGGAGGGGGTGGGCAGACATTTATTTCAATAGCATAGTTTTGTTTGTGTATTTATTAGTTACTGTAGGCGTTTAATTTGAAGGTTAGACTTTGGCAGAGAATGTGTATAATTGCTGATGAATAATAGTACTTGAACGAGTATTTCTTATGGGCCTTATGTGCCCGCTTTATGAGGCTGTGCTAGGGTGGTAGTGATTGTATGTATACTACTGAAGTAGGTTATGCTAGAGTTTGTGTATGTGTTCAGGGGCGAGTGTCCCCACGATTTATGTAAGTGTATTTAGGGGTGTGCGTCCCCACAATTTTATGTTAGGGTTGGCTACTGAGGAATGGGACTCAGTTAGCATATGTTGTGTGAGTTTGTTTCCTATAAGGATAGCACTAGCCAACGTTTTGTATATGTCATTGTCTTTGCTACATCCTTCTCAGGAATCTCGACTAGGGCTTCTTAATTTTCATATTGTTCACCTTAAATTGATTCCTTTTGCACGCCTGTTAGTAGTATTATGTAAAGTTAATGTTCAATGTTACAGTATTTGCATTTTTTATACTTTAATTTCTAATGTTTTGATTTATGTTAGCAATTTGAGTTTGAGAAAGGTCATGTTAATTTATTATGTTGCCTTGAGTTTTTGAATAAATCCTTGCTGGGATTGACACACGGAATTCCATGTTGTTTTCCTTGAAGTTAATTTATAGTTTACCTTTTTCATGATTGCAATATAAATCTGATTGTGCTTGCAGATATTGCTGATTGGGTCATTCCATTTCAGTTCAACCAGGCCATGACACCCACCATCTCAGATTTTAATGAAACTTTTTGTACTTGCTAATACCATCATGTTATGAAACTGTACCAAATTTTTCCTCCCTGGGCCAAGTAATTTTTGAGAAAAAAATTGTTAAAGTTGGTGCAAATCCCCATGAGTGTAATGTCAATGATATATCTAGCAACAACAGACTGTCAAGTAAAAAAATTTGCAGATCTGTGACCTAAGTACATACCTGCTTCAAAATTTTACCACATAGCTATTGGATTATGTAGATTTCAGTAAAAAATACTACATTAAGATTTATTCACAAATTGAAAAGAAAAATATTTATTAGTGACTTGTTGACAAATTTTTAAGGACACAAACATTGATCATTAAAATTAGCATTATCACACAAAGGCAGTGAAGTTATCACACATGTCTTTTTTTTTTAAATCATCCTTAAAGTGTGTCCTGTAAGACTGTGAAAGAAAAACAGTGGGATTTTGACTGCTACAATAGTTACAGATTTTTGTGACAATTTG
>PNEQ01099751.1:25981-50262 GCA_003012365.1 Medauroidea extradentata | reverse complement strand
TTGAAACATATTCCAAAGTCTGTGTAAATATATGTTGAAAGAGTTAAACCGTTTAGAATGCTGCGTAAGAAGGCGGCAACCAGTGAAATCGAACGTAGCTCCGTCGCTAGCGCGCCGCGAGCAGAATTCAAGCCGGTTGCGGGTGGGTAGGCAGCCCACTTGCCAGTTCTGTGTTGAATCGAAACACACTGTACAAGTAGCTGCAGACAGAGTGTACATAGAATTGTGGAGTCTAGCCGGCTGGTCCTAGAACCCGCGAAATTCCGGGTCTATAATAACGTCGTTTATCCTACTTTGGCTCATGAAGAAGCAACGCATTCTACCAATAACCATTCTTGCTACTGTTTAGGTTGCCCATTCTCACTGAAACAAGCGAACAAATCCCCTACTTTATATCTATTTTCAAGCATTTATTTATTTCCCATGCACTTAAATCTGCACGAATTTTACTTTTCCAACACATTGATTTTGTGAAGGACCCTGCCTACCAAGCACGAAGCCATTAACTAACATTAAAATAAGAAAACCTATTTTGTACAGTTTTAAAGATAATTTTTTCTAACAAAAGTTATTATACATGCAACTGCTAGGCGCCAGAAAAATGCGCGTTTTCTTTAGCCACAAGCTATGAGTCAAACAACTGTAAATTCGTATTACTTTTGAAACTGGCTTTTGCCATATTTAACACCTCTTACAAGGCGCTGAGCCAATCGTAAATAAGCAACTAAATGCAGTCCTACTCCTGTGATATCACTGTGTCACAGAATATTTAGGAATACAGAAGTGAAATAGCCGATGGGACAGCGAACTCAGTCACACACGCCAGCAAAATGGCTTCCCTGGCCAGCAAAATGGCGGATATGCCTACAGCCAATTAGCGTATGGTAGCTGCTCTGATAATCGGCAGCCAGGCCAATAGGAAACCTGCCGTAACATGCAGGAGCCAACCATACACGGGACTGGTATCAACAACCTCGGGCAGCCAATAAGCGGCGAAGTTCGCTCCTCTCAAAAGAGCCGCCACGTCATTTCACGTCTGTATTACTATTTAGTCTGTGACTGTGTCATGTAGCAACCGATGACCAGCTGTTGTCTACTTGAGTACAAAGATGTTCTTGGAGGCTAACCTACAGGTCAGTGAACCAGTGAAATTCTCCTGACTTTAGATAGAAATCACGTAATAAATACTGCAACGGATGGATATATATATATATATATATATATATATATATATATATATATATATATATATATATATTAGGGTTACCTATTCGCATGTACCCTACAACGCAGCTTACTTTTTGATTGGGCGTTTAACTTGCCCTCGAACAGTACAAGGCTGTCGTAGAAGTACACGAGGGGAAGGGAAGGGAGAAGGAATCGGCCGGGGCCTGTTTAAGGAACCATTCCAGGATATGCCTGGAGAGATTTCGGAAGACCCTGGAAAACCAAAATCAGGATAGCCAGAGACGAGTATCGAACGCGGGTCCTCCCGAATTCGGCGAGTATTTTATCACTGCTCCACCACGATCGGTCGCTTTGTAGCTTATACATAACTACATACGAACACACACACATATTTAGTTATATATATCCCGTATGGAAAATTAGGAATGACCAAATTATTATAAATTGGTAAGAAAAGGAAATAAATCGCAAGTATAACCACCCGCATGCTAGAAAACACCCGTGTATATGTATTCGTTGCCCGCTACTTGCAGTGAGTAGCAGCAAATGGCCGGGACTTGAATATTCACAGGAAAGTGAACTATATCATTATTGTTATTGAACCTCGCTAAATATTCCCTCCCCTGGCCAATAACGGCAGAAACAGTGGCGAACTCGAGCAGTACTAGCCAGCAAATCATCGGGAAGTCATCAACAACTAGCAGCTGTAAACGAAGGCATCACATTGATGTCCAGAGCTTCCCAACATAGCTGGCCAATAAGATCACCAATACCTCTGTTTGGAGCCTCGCAAGTCAAAAATGGACTTAGTACACTTACACTAAACGACACACCATTTCGCTTGTATCTATTGCTGCAGCAGAATGAACCACAGTCAGTAACGGCCGATGGATGGTTGCCAGGTATTGCTGATTCGGAATCAAAAGTGAATGATTTGAAAGTCTTAGTTACTTTTTCCTTTCAGATAATTTCTATATTCCTACCACTTTTTAATATAAACAAAGCGCCTTAAGTATCATTCAAAATGTTAAGTTTGTGCTGCACTCAGAAGTTAACGTCTACGTTCGCAATTAATATTATTTTTAAATTATGATTCTAGACAAGGTGGTCGTCATAAGTATTCACTTTACCGCGAACCACATACAGACAAATCACGAAAGTACAGTATCGTAAGAGACTTTGTTTCGATGTCTTACGTGCGCATCTACAGTTCTGCTTCGTGGTCAGTGATCGGATATTTTAACTGTCACGAGCCGTGGAATTCCTCTGACAAACCACAGACGTGTGGTGTTGCAGGGACGTTATTGTAATTGGCTCAGTCAAATTATATACGGCTCTTCACAAAGACACGCTGTCCAGAACCATGAAACAGAATTGCAGATGTGAACGTAAGGCACTGAAACAAACTGGGGAAAAATTGTTTTCGCGAAAAACAGGGGTCCCTAAGTATCGTGGTTACCGGGCAGCGTGCCTTTATAAGTAGACTACTCTCATTTCACTGAGCCAAGCACAGTAAGGCTACTGCAACACCTCACGTTTGTGATTTGTGGGTACAACCCCACGACTTGTGAGAGCTAAGAAGTTCGATCACTAGAGACATGCAAAATTCGCGCTATCATTTGGTAGCAGACTAAACTTCTCTTTCCTCTTCACAACAGAGCATCATCTGCGATTCAATTTGCCAAGAACTTTTATGTGTTGTCATTAACGTGTGTTACGTTGTTGCAGAGATTAGCCTCTCTACCCTGTAAGCACTCTCTGCGGCAAGTCACGACAATATCGGCCAGCTGGAGACGTCGTACGAGCCTATAGTCACTTGGAGTCTAGTCAGCTGTCAGAAAATAACGCGAATTTCGCATGTCTCTGCCGATCGCTGACCACGAAACCGAACTTCAGCTGTGCACGTACGGCACAGAAATAAAGTGGGGCAAAACTCTTTTAAGCGAAAATCTGCAGTCCCTACCTATAGGGTTGCAGTTGTCGAGACATGTATAGGGTTGTGAGCTATCGTCAGCACGGCCACAGCAAAGAAGGGGGAGGGGGTGTTTAAAGGGCCACAGCCTGAATAGGGACCCGGACCTTTGCCCTAAGCTCTGAGGAAATGTTAGACGATTTTAACAACGAGGTAGAGGTTAGAGGATTTTACGGCCATTTAACGAGTTATTAATATCCCCTTTAAGAATATAAGGATAACTTGTGCTTTAAAATTGAAAACCTTTGTTCTGATATAAAATAAATTATGAAAATTTCATTTTTAAGTTTCTGCATCCATATTTCTGTAAGAAATGATTGTGTTGTTAATGTTGTGCTGTATTTCACATAGCTCTAGGAAAAGTACGAGTCATATTTTCATTACTTTACTTTGGAGCCGTCTCGGGAAGGGCCATGATGTAAATTCTCTCCCCCCCCCCCCCCAGCCCAATTCTGGATCCTCCCCCGAGATGTGTATAGGTCAGTAAATTCATCTAGTCTGTCGCCAAATAACGACGTGAAATTGTGCACGTATCAGCTGGTTGCTGCGAACATGACTAGGTTCGGCTGCACTTACTTCGAGGAAACGGCCGGCGAAACAATGGACTGCGGGCCGGCCGGCGTTCGGCTAAGGTTACAGGAGTTCCACGAGGATTGAAACCAGAGCCTAGGTGGAGGGGGGTACCGGAAGTGTTCCGGGAATCTCCAGGCCTCCGATGTCCCCCCTTGCTCGTCGATCATAAAAAAATCGCAGGCAACTTTTTACCGCTTCCGCCAGAACATGCGGCAGGCTTGTGGGAGCCGGCAGGGACGTCCACATGGCGGCTGTCTTCCTCTGCTGAGGAAGGTTGAAAGTCGAGCATGCCTCGTCTCTTCCCGTGGCTAAGGTTACGACCTGGGGCTCTGACTAAGACACTAGTGCACCTACCCAAACAATAAAGTGGCTCCCAGCCTGCACTTGTAATGTGTTGACGAAACATCTTTGTGTGCATTGGTGTTTCCTTAGGGAATAAGCTGTAGCTGTACGCTGACTATATCGTGATGTACCTCAATATAGGAGTGATAGACCACTTGGAAAATTTGGGAAGATTTTGTATACCAAGTTCACAAAGTTACCAACTGACAGCAGGCATGTATAGTTTCGACAATAAGTGACTAATGTGTAACACATAAGATCAGAATTAATATGTTCAACATATTTCTGTTACTGAAGTTCAAAGCCTGTGTGTCACGAAGTAGAGGAGGTTCACGCTAATTGAGGACTTAACATTCAAAAGGAGCTAAGTACCATTTTCGACAAAAATGAGTTAGGTACATAGAAAGGTGTCAAAACATCAGGCCGAAGACATACATAAAGTGCTATCTCCTAGTGATATTCATGCACCCGTACATCAGCACAATTACATGGTTGGAGCAACGTCAACACATTCTAGTTAATTGAAAAAATATATTGATGTTCATAAGTGATTTGAATTAATTACTATTCGATTGATCCTATTTACTACTTTCCTATTGTAAAAAATATGTGAACGCATTTGGATAATTCCTTGTTCATTTCTTTGCTGTAATATACTGTTTTCGTCATTATCTCGAAACTTTTCTTTTGGTACTTAGACCCTTATGAATGTTAAGTCCTCAATTGGAGCTACGAATTTGAGGCTAAAAGATGTTTGCCCCGTTTGAATTCAATGCCTTATGTGCTCATCCGTAGCTCTTGGCCAGCGATTGGTATAGCCCCGAGTTTGTCGCGGATAGATATTTGCTCCATTTTGTTTTCACCACTTGCCTGCGCTTCGGCAATTCTGCTTCATGGTTATTGGCAGCGTGTCTTTGCTCAGAAACATTTCTCATTTGACTGCCCCAATCAGAATAAGATTATGGTGACACCATAGGATTGTGATTGAATTTCCAGTGGAACACCAAGACAAGTGAGAGATAAAACACCCAATCACTGGCCATGGAACAAAGCTGCAGATGTGCACACGAGGCACTGAAACCGAATGATGCAAATATATTTTCTCCACAAAATTGTGGCTCTAGTAAATAATACAACACTCTCTTGTCTTGGGGTTCATTTGACAAATAACAGGCATGTGATCTTACAACAGCCTTATTCTGATTGGTACATTGGTACAGTCAAATAAGTGACGTCTCTGAACAAAGAAACACTTGCAGTAACCATAAATAGTAGAGCTACCAATGTGAAAGTAAGGTATGGAAAGGAAATGGTGCAGCAATCTTTCGTCACGAACTCGTAGCAATAGTTATAATTAAAACAACTTTTACCATAGTACTTACCTAGTATTTTGTAGTATAAGTTTAGTTTCCGAGCGGCCTTTGTATTTCCTCATAAATAAAACCAGTGATTTTCGATAAAAAGAATTCTGCAACAACTTGTTTCAATGTCTTACGTGCTCACCTGCAACTCTGGTTCATGGTTTTTATTGGCAGAATATGACAGGGCAGATACATGGCTCATTTGACTGCACCAGCCAGAACAAGGTTACTGGGACACCACAGAACACATGTCCCCGAGACGACAAAAGTTAAAAACTTCCAATCACTGACCACGGAGCAGAGAAACAGAAGTGCACATAAGGCATTGAAACAAATTGCTGCAGAAATTTTCTCATAAAAAATAGAACTATCTAATCATAGGTCAGCTTCGCTTCCCTTGGACCAAATCGGCGCTTCGGTACTGAGTGAAAAATCAAGCACGCTTATCAGAAATACGAACTTCGGGGCCCACAAAATGGCTAGAAACAGCTTTATCAGACAATATTATGTGGGAAAATATCAATAGGATGACAAGAATACGCACACAGAAATATGATTTGAATATTACACCATACTTTCTACAAATAAAGTTGTATTGTCATCGTTTGAATTCCCATAAGAAAAACACTAATACTACTATTTTTGTGTCTAGGTGTCGTGTCGATATTTGACTGAATTCTACCTTTAGAATTATTTGTTGTAAACAAAACTGGCAGAATTCTTCTGGGAATGCATTTTTCTCTGTTTTGTGCGTTTTTTAATGTATTTTTGTTCTTTTTTATACTTTGTCATTCAACACAAGTTTGATCAGCAAAACACGAGCAATAAATAGCTACGGACCCTGAATTTTCGCGAAAAAATTTTTGCCCCAATTTGTTTTAGTGACTTACGTGCACAGCACATCTGCAGCTCTGCTTCATGATCAGCGATTGAACGTTTTAGCTCTGACGTGACTTTGGGGTTTTACTGGCAAATCACAGACTTGTGAAGTTTTAGTAACGTTATCGTGATTGGCAAAGTCAAATGAGAGACATTACTTCACGAATACACACTGCCAATAACCATGAAGCAGAACTGCAGATGTGCACGTAATTCACTGAAACAAAATGGGGAAAAATTCTATTCGCGAAAATTCAGGGTCCCTAGCAATGCCGCATGTCCAAAAGCCAATAAATTCTAATTGTAAACTCCCATTGTCACAATGATTTAAACATCTCACTAATACTAAAGCTCTACATGTCAGGTGAACGTTGGGTAGTTTTAGAATGAACTTGTTTACTGCCGACTCTTGCACACGAGCACAGCGGCCTGGGCAGAAGGTCTAAGCTCTCGCTCCTGTGTAACTCTTCTCCCACTGCAACGACCCAAGTTCTATTCTAGGTGACGTCAAGTCGTAATCTTATATCTGGCGTAGACGCAAGCGAATTTGATCAGTGCGTTGTAATGTGCGGGGAAATAATGGTTTTACGAAACTATTCCAGATGTGCTCACCGCACCAATATACGAGAAAAAATCACATCGTGGACAAATACGGGATGTCATTGTTAGGACACCATGCTCATTAAAAACACTGTTTCTAACACCTTAAACATAGCTAAAAACGGCCTTTTCAGACTGGCGTAATTGAAAATGTAGTAACCAGATATATAGGAAGCTAATATAGAAACGTATACAGAGCTTCGCTACAGACTTACCACAAGTATAATTTGTCTCACGTAAGTATTCCGTATTTTGACAATTCACTTCTGAGAAGTGTGTCTGTAAACAGAATTGCAGAGACTGTGCTTTCCCAGGAAACAAGGTAGGTTTAAAGCTACAAGCTATGGAACTGTTGGACACATTGCTCAGAAGAGAAATATCAAAATACGGAAGAGTTACATGAGACAGACTTTATAATTAAATGACCAGCAGTAGTAATAATGGGTCGGCGGGAATATTGCACGATACTTCAGCGCTTGACTCGTTGTGCGATGCGACATTTGAAGCGCGCTTCAATGTAGCCCTTATAGCTCTATCGTTTCTGCATCTCGAACGCGCAAAACCGCTCAAGGCAGACAACACCCGGGCACGCCCGGTTATAGTTTTACAATAATTTTGAAAATGTTTGTTTTAGAGCAATGTATTTTTCATATCAAACAATCCCTGCACTGTTTTGTCATAAATATACCATAATTTTTACAAAATTTGTTTGATAGCAATAGACCACATAGTTTTTCAGATTTTTGCAACTAAATATGGTGCATTATTTGGCAAAACGCATAATTGTTATACGCCATATGGATGCTCTAAGTCTTCAAGTTTTTTCAATATCCAACTCATAAAGCTTTGATTTTTCTTTTTTGCACCAATGTGAAAAATAACCTACATCCTACACGCATGGTCGTAACCGAGCTGACATAAAGACGCTGTACGCCACAATTTTGAACAACATAAAGCATTATACTTTTCCGGAATAACGGTCGTTTATATGTCGTTTGTATTACAATTCGTCTAAAGAAAGCATACTTGGAATTTGAGCGTTGAATATCCGAACAGACTGTTTAATGACATATTAGTTTAACAACTACATTTATCTTCATAGGTTTACGTCTCTGACACAAAACTCAATGCTTGCCTCACCACAAAGTTCAGTAACAGATTCGTCAGAAACGAGTAGATAAGTTGTCAAATATAAATGGTTTCTTTGTTGATAACGTAGTTATATAGCAAAATGTATTAAAGTAAAAATTAAAAAAAAAAAAAAAAAAAAAAAAAAAAAAAAAAAAAAAAAAAAAAAAAAAAAAAAAAAAAAAAAAAAAAAAAAAAAAAAAAAAAAAAAAAAAAAAAAAAAAAAAAAAAAAAAAAAAAAAAAAAAAAAAAAAACCAGACTGACATATACTAAATTTTGAATCGATCAGACCAGTATAAGTTGCTCACATCCCTTCAACAAGTAGAAAAGAGCTTATGATCTTCAAACTGCTGAACAGATATTCTTGAATCATAGTCAAGAACAAGAACACTCTCGATCAAGTCATGTTTCAAACAAAAAAAAAAAAAACGAAATCAAAATCGGATCATCCGTTTAAGGGCTACGATGCCACAGATACACACATACACACGTTAAACTTATAGCACCCCTCTCTTTGGTCGGAGGCTAAAAACGGTCTTAATTATTTACTTTCTTCTTTGTTCCAACTAAAGAACAAACGTCCGTTGAAGCGGTGGGAAAAACACATATTTGATGCTAAAGCCAGAGAGGGGCATATGTTCTTAGTTCCTTACTATCTTTACATTATCTCTGTTTTAATCACGCTTATCAGCAACTTCTCTCATACTTAACTTAACCTAACCTCGTGACATAGTTAACAACGATCCCGTGGCAGCTTTCAATACAAGAAATAAAATGCTGGGAGTGAAAAACAGATAAAAAAAGCTGCCTGATAACGTGTCCAAGCTGCCAGACATAAACACATCTGTGAATGCCCTATTGCGAAGTATTGATAACCTGCTTACAAAAATAATATCTTTTTGAATCCAGTCGAGTTAAATGAACTGTTGATATTTACCCTTACATAACTTAATGCTGATAAGTGTGAAACATTTTTTTCTCCTACATTAAATGACAAACCTAACTTCAAATAAGCGAGAAAAAACATATATTGTATTACATTTAAAAACCACATGCACTTGAGGAAATAGTGACGGTTATGTTTTCGTTTAGTGTGAATTCATAGCCATTTATAATAAGTTACCTGCTAGGGTTAAATAGGTTTTCTCAATCAGTAGGTGAATATTTAAACACCTGAGAACGATTCAGTTTTTTGTAAATTATTGTACGTTTAAGAATTATCCTTAGTTTACAAACTGAAGTCTCAAGATGAAATGCTTGTGATATACCCACATCGCCACTTAATAAAACCGTTCAATGTGTATTTATAAACGGATTATTGTTCTAATTTTATGATTGAATCGCAAAGAACATAAATATTATCATTTTTATTTAAATAATTTTAGTTTTCAAAATTACTATGGCGTGTTTACTGTACATTCACTGCGTAGCCTGTCATTAATTGTAATCCTCTCCAGACAGTGGCAACGGTTAAGGGCCTCTGATTTTATCGAAAATATTTGTGCACCAACTTGTTACAATGTCTTAGATCCAGGGACGAATTTAGGTTTTCCTTCGTCCGGGACCAGAATTGTGATTTGCTCCTCTCCTTGCCTTTTTTCGACAGTGGTGGCCGAAGGATCAGTTCTCAAACACGGATAAAAGCGGCCTTTTCAGAACGCCGTACTTCAAAATGTGTACGTGAAACTCAGATTGCGACCTGCACTGAACTTAGTTGCAGACTTTCCACCAGTAAAATTATATGGTCACCGCTTGGTGTCCCGTAGTTAAAACCGTTCGGCGGGAAGCTTGCACGCTAATTCAGCGCTTGGCTCGTTGAGGCGACGCGGCATTTGATGCGCGCTGCAAGGTCGACCTTATGTCTCCGTCTCTTTTGAGTCTCTCACGCGCGGGTAGGCGGCGCCATTAAGACACACGATAGTTCAATTCAGCCAATCACTGACCATGAAGCAGAGTCGGAGATGTGCACACGAGGCACCGAAAAAAAACTTATGCAGACATGTTTTCAACAAAAGCAAGGGTCCCTAGCAGTTATCATTGCGAGGTTAAATTCATCGTTTGTTTAGTGATGGTCATCTTGGTATATCAGAGATTCTCTTCTTCTTACGATTTCGGGCCATTCACGTGGCGATAGAGATTGCATTGAGTGTCCAATATTACACCAAGGTATTTGAAAGATATCTCTATACATCGTACTATTACAATTTTTATTTGCACACCGATTCTACAATGACAGTCGTAAAGAGGGTTGTTGGTTGTGAGTAGGGCCGTAGAACCATTCGTACCAACCCTTGATTTTCGCGATTACATTTTAGTAGCAACTTGTTTCCATGTCCTACTACCACATATGCAGCTCTGGTTGATGGCTACCAGCACCGTTACTGCCTATACAAATAAGTCTGTTACATTGACTGTTTCAATCAGTATAATGCTACTGCGAAACCACATCTCTGTTATTTACCGATGGAACCCCAAGACGTTGAGAGTTACGAACATCATAGAACTGACCATTAAGGTTCTTATCTAGGTAGGCTGCGTTAGTGTATGTGAGGCACAAAACCGATGGAGTGTTAAGAGTGACGTCGGTTGGCGTATGTAATGTATTATCGCCTCTATACGCGAACCCAGCAACTGGCGCACAGAGCTTTACTATTATTCATTTTCCTATGAGACTTAAAGCGGTGACCATATTATTTTATTTGCGATACTTATGGTTCATATTCCAGCGCTAATTTCTATTACTGTGTTTTCCGAATTCAGTTGGAATTTTTCTAGATACAGCAGTCAAAAAAAGCAGTTGTTAGCCATTTTTAGAGTCTTGAAAATCGTGTTTCTAATAAGCTATCATAATTTTTAAACTGATAGAATCATTGTTTGAAATGGGGTTTCTTTTCATAGATGTACAAACGTAATGCGCATTGTTGTTTCTTCCAAACATGATTAGTTGTAACTCGCTGTAACGCGTTTCAAGCGCAGGTAGATAGGAACCTTAAGGCTCGGTATCAGTCGCCATATTGAATTTTCTTATTTTCCGTTTTTTTTTTTAATTCTAAGAAGAAAAAATGTTAAATATTCGATTATACGTCAAATTATATTTACATTTCGCTGCAGTACAAACGTTGCGATTTAGCTGTTAACATATAATTACGCCGCAATGTGTGTGGCAGATTTTTTTTTTATATTCATAATTTGCCCGACAAACTGCGACCTAACTATCCATTACTAGCTCTATTGTCGTACTTGTATTGTAGCTCAAGGTAAATTATGTGCTCCTAACCATTCAAAGTGTCTTACCAAGTCCTACGACAACATGCAATATCCCCGTTTTTGCTTGGTGACAACTGCAACCCACTGATCTGTACATACCAAGGGTTGGTACAGAAAAGAAGGGGGAACATAGGGGCAATGGCCCTTCTCGTGATCGCTCCAAAAATATTAAACCAAATTAAGTACCTAGTAAAATATTGAAAAAATTACCTGATATTTTCTTTACAGTTTTGTAAAAGACCACACAACATTAACGACGCTATCATTTCTTACAACAATATGGAAGCAGAAGATTATAAATTTAATTTACATTATATATTTTATATCGGAGCAACAGTTATTCCTTTTAAAGCACAAGTTGTCCTTAAAAGTATTAAAATTCCTTAAATCTATATTCATATTTTTAGTTTGGAAACTCCTGTACATACCAGTGTACAACCTGTGATTTCGTTGACGGCGCAACTGCAGATGTACACTACGAGGGCAAAATTCTATTAGCCAAATCTTCCAGTCCCTAATAATTAGGTGATCTACTTCTGGCACAGTGATGCCACATGGTGAGGCCTGTATTTCGATGCTTCTTTTCTCTAATGATAGATGTCACTTCACAAAGACACGCTGCCAATTACCATGACGCAAAGCTGCAGATGTGCTCGTAAGACATTGAAACAAACTGGGGCTAAATTATTATTGTGAAAACGTTCGTGGCCCTAATCATAGTATTTTGTGCCACAATTAAAGCCCACGATTTTTGGTGAAAAGAATTCTGCAACAATTTGTTTCAATGCATTTTGTGCACAAGTGCAGTCTTGCTTCATGGTCAGTGATTTGGTGTTTATAACTCTCAGCGTCTAGGATTCTACCGACAAATCACAGACGTGTGGTGTCGCAGTAAGCTTGTTCCTGTTGGCACAATCAAATGAACCACACCTACATTCTACCAGTAACCATGAAGCACGGCTGCATATGTCCACACAAGGCATTAAAACAAACTGTTGCAGAATTCTTTTCACCAATAAAATCGTGGGCTCTATAAATAATACAGCGGAATTTGCCTTCATTATTGGAAGATGGTTATGTCGTTAAAAAAACTCACTATCTTTCAGTAGCGGCGCACCAGTTATGATTTGCCCAGTCACATGAGGACGCGCCAGTAATGAAAGAACGTCTGACACGAGCATGTTATGTTGAAGTCTAACAAACTTTGAAATATGCCCCTAACCATCATCTATAATAATTATAGACCTAAAACATTCGTTTTGTTTCAGGCACAAGGTAGGAATCAAACAACTGTAAATGTGTGACATTTACAATTGGCTGCCTTTTGCCTTGAGATCTCCTGTACAGCGCTGAGACAATAATAAAGAAGCATACTAAATACAAGCCTAACACTGTGGTATGACAGTGAATGAACAGCTGCTGTCTGTTTGAATACACCAATATTCCTGGAGACTAGCTTATATGTCAGAGAATCCGAGAACTTTTGCCATCTCTACTACTGTATGATGATGACCCATTTGTTTCAGTGTCTTACGTGCACACCTGCAGCTCAACTTCATGATTATTGGCAGAGTGTTTTTGTGCAGAGGGATTATTCATTTGACTGTGCCAATCGGTACATGGATAGCTGTGATACATGACTAGAGACATGAACTTTTCGCGAAAAGAAATTTGCCTCACTTTGTGTCAGTGGCTTGTGTGCACGTCTGCAGACTTGCTTCACGGTCAGAGATTGGATGTTTTGACATTCGTGTGTCGTGGGGTTTTACACGCAAATCACAGACGCGTGGTGTTACAGTAACCTTATTGTGATTGGTACAGTCAAATGAGGAACGTCACAGTTCAAAGGCACGCTGCCAATATCTATGAAGCAGAACTGCAGACGTGCACATAAGGCACTGGAACAAAGTGGGGCAAAATTCTTTTCGCGAAAAGTTCATGTCTCTATACATGACGTCTGTGATTTGCGGGTTTAACCTCCAGACGTATGTTAAAGGCGTGGTTCACCTCAGTTTTCAACGTTTTTATTTATTTTTATATTTATACCAGATATTAATTTTCTTATTTTAAACATAAATTGTGACTAAACCTTGCTCTTAAGAAATTTTTGTAGCTCTCATAGTTTTTGCGTGATGATTTGTAAACGTCAAAATTTGCACTTTACGGTTTTATGTACGCCACTAAAACAAACTGACATAACAAACCGAAAAAATGCACAGTGTATAACAATGTTGTTGGCTATGATTAGACATATATAAAAACAGAAAGTAAAATATCTTTGTATTTAATAAAAAATACTGACTTGTAAAATAAAAATTTAACATTTCAACAAATTTTAAAAAAATATAAAAATATTCTATTTTTTGTTTTTATATATGTCAAATCACAGTTTACAACCTTGTTCTATATTGTGAATTTTTTCTGTTTGGTATGTCAGTTTGTTTTAGTGGAGTACATAAAACCGTAAAGTGCAAATTTTGACGTTTACGACTCATTACGCAAAAACTATGAGACATACAAAAATTTCCTAAGAGGAATATTTAGTCACAATGTATGTTTAAAATAAGAAAATTAATATCTGGTACAAATATAAAAATAAATAAAAACGTCGAAAACTGAGGTGAACCGCGCACTTAAGGCAGCCAATCACTGACCACAGAGATGCAGGTGCGCACGTAAGGCACTGAAACAAAGTGGGGCACAATCTTTCCGCGAAAACTACCGGGCCCTAATAATTACAGATGATTGTATATCGCGAAAATGTTTGTGCCAACGTACCCTTGAAAACACTGTAGTTTCTTGCAACATATGTGATTGGCCGATGTACGTCTGACACAACGAAGCTATCTGCAGACCAATAACAGGCATCAAATACTACACTCTAAAAAAATTTGTAAAATTTACAAGGATATTCTTTGTACTTTTACAAATCCTTGTAAAAGTACAAAGAATATCCTTGTAAAATCATTAGTTTATGAAGTTACAAAGGTAAACTTTGTAGTACTACAAAGGAATTCCTTGTACCCATACCGTCAGTTCCTGCACTGTAAATTATTCAAGGCACTTCTTCGTAGTTGTACAAACTTTTGTAAATGTTGAAAATATTCCATATAAAATTATTAGTTTATAATGTTAAACGGTTTTTGTTTGCAAAAAAACTTAGAAAAAAATGTGTGGTAGCCTACAAAAATCGTACGCTCGCCGGAAATTACTTATGCAAAGATCAAAACCTCGGTAAAGTATTTTTCTGGAATAAAGTGAATATTTATAGTAATTACATACTTTAAAAGGAAGAATTATTACTGAACTTTACATTGAATGTATACAAATAAATAAATACTAAGCAATATGTAAGTCACGGTGATCTAGGGGTAAGGTGCGTAGATTCTAAGCGTGGTGTTAGTGGTTAGAAACTTATCACCTCCCGAGATTTTTTTTATTGTTTCAAAATAATCTCTTGTATACGTCCTTTATTCAAAATATATTTGATAAATAAGTTCAGTGTTATTTATGAAGTACAATGAACATTTAAATTTAATATTTTCCTTATTGAAAATACAGCTACAAGGCTAGTCCTTGTAATTTCACAAAGCTGTACTTAGTATTTTATTACAAGGATAACCATTGTAGTTTTACAAGGAATTTCTTTGGCAACTGGGTTTCCACGGCTTTTCTTTGTAAAAGTACAAAAATTTTTTTACAGTATACAATAGCGAGATTCTTGCTGGCTCAGTCAAATAGGGTAACAGCTCCAAGTACAAGCGAACGCTAGTAATATTCTGGTGAGCCGTTCGTGTGTTGAAATACAGCAGTCAAGTTTTCCCGCTATAAACCATAATATCTACTAATAACATATAGAGCACGTCCATAGGTCTGGACACTGGCATTAAAATTAACCCTCACATGACTGGTTCCACTGGTAAACTACATAAATGGAACTACGAGTAGCAAGTTCATGTCAGAGTCGCTAGGAACACTGGTGCAAGTGGTTCGGGATAAAGTGAGCACTCAGAACAGTCCTGATAAATTTATATTTCCAGCCAATTAGTATCTTTCCGCGCGTAACGGGAAACGTATAACCTCTCTGGACACGTTACTGAATATTTGCGCGTGTAATATAGAGTTGAGTAATCGGTAGGAAAGTATGTAGTTTGACAAAAATAGTTTACTGATTATATTCTTGTATTTAAATAAGAAAATTCACGGAACTACATTCGGAAATTTGCTGCCAACTATACAAGCAGTAAGGCAAATATTTTTAATGTTAAACTATATGCAGTAACGGCTACTGTTTTTTTTTTTTTTTGTTTTGTTTTCAAAGTTAAAATCTTTAGTGCTCACTTTATCCCCAACGACCTGTAGTACGACTTTATATTGCATTGTTAAAACAACACTCACTCACTACTGATGGCGCTTTCAGTCATACCGGGGCCAACTCTGAGGCGTTGATAGATAGGCTAGCATGGCCTCTAATTGGACGCTGTCATGCATAAACATACAATGCGACAGTTTGTAGTTGTTAGTAACACATGTAAGTTTTTCGGATTTGAAACAGTCTTACAAATAGTATAATAGTTCTATAAGTCCAGTATTCTTACCCACAGGCGAAAGGAGTAAAATAGTTTTTATATGATCGTTTCAACGCAGAAACATAGGGCTACTTTACACTTAACTAGCAGTTAGCGCATAGTCTATTGATGCATAACACCGTCTAATTCTAATACCGTAATGTAGATAGGGATAGGAAAATTTCGCGAATTCAATGACTTGCATGTTAGAATTAGAATACATTGTCCTATGCATACTCAAGCGTTGACAATGTGTGTGGTAGCGACCAATCAGGGGCATCATTTAGGGGTGCAGGGGGGAGACAAATGCCCCTCCCTGGATTTAGAATTTTAAGTGTATAACATATATTTTGTGTATTTTGTTATTTAAATAATGGTAACTTAAGCACATAAAACTGAAGTTTTATTATTAAATTTCCTAATTTATACATGCTTAATTAATAAAAAAGATGCCACAAGGTCACTGTCGCCGAAAAAAAATCTCGCCCCCCCCCCTAAAAAAACTTGAAATGACGCCTCTGCGACCAATGTTTGCGGCACGGTGGTCGCGCGGCGGGCTCGCCGGCAGGAAGGGGCGGATGTCGGCAGGACGGACAGTAGACACGAGGCTGGCCGGGTTACCTAGAGGGACAGTAGACGTGGTCATTGGCCCCGAGCTAGCAAGTAGGTCAACACGCGACATCCACTCCGCACAGCTGGGAGGTCAACTGACCACGCTCTGCTGGCGTGCGCTGTTGCCTCTACCATACACACACATCCACGCTGATAAAAGTGAAATTGACCGAGCGATCACGTGACCGTGCGAATTGGGATTTACCGTCTCGCTTCTGCCACTGTTGCCAGCCTGAGAAACAAATTCCCGTGGTGTAAAGAGAACTTTTTGACTCCGATGACATAAACATAAGGGCAATTTTAGTTTAAGAGCCAGTGTAACTTATTTTGATTACTATTTCTTAATTCCTTCCTAATTAAAAGTTTGGCAGATTTAATTGAAAGTATTTCCATAGGGACGTAGCTAATTACTTTACCTTTCATTACATACACCGTATTCGAAAAATTAAAGTGTAGTTATAAAATAATTAAGCTGATTTAAATTTTATGATAAAAATTCTGTCTCACCAAATAATAAACACCAAATAACCCCCAGTATCGATTTCATCCTATAATACGCACCTAATAGTAAAATAGTAAAATATAATGTTTATGTAAGGAAACATTGCCGGTTATTCGCTATATTCTAAATGTAAACCGAAAAGGATAATAAAAAAAAAAAAAAATAAGATGACGCAGCTTCTCAAGCAGATGAAAAAATTTGTATTTGTATTAAAAATCCTTCAAACATTTATATTTGCGGGGGTAGTAGCTAAAAAAAAATAAAGAAATAAAAATAAAGAAAATAAATTATTCGAAATTCGCAATTGAATTTTAACTTATTTAAAGATCAAGGTAAAAAAATAATAATAAGGAAACATATTCGAGCTGTCTCACCTTGGGTGATTATTTTATACACCTGAGAACCAATTTATGCTTGCAATTGTGAGAATGTAGGAGTTATTTACTGTAATTTTAGAGTTTTTATCTTTAGCAGCGCGTCTATAGCCACTTGAAAACGGGAGCACCCGTTCGAAAAAACATAAATATAACTCTTTTAAAGGTCTGCAAAAATTTCAACGACATAAATTTTGTAAGTGAACAAATTTCATCACACATGATGTTTGAATCAGGGTTGTGGTTAATATTTTTAAGGGGGACGGATGACGAATATTTGACAACATTAATAGATTTTCGAAATAGTGCCTAACTATAGTGTTTGGCCCAACGCAAAATGTCGCAAAAAACTGTCGTCGTCGCCACCACGAGATTCGCCGAGCGCAATGAAAGATTTCCGCAGTAAAAGAAAGTGGAGCTCATTGATGTGGCCTCTCACGATGACGACAGAGGCCCTCGTACAAAGAAGCACTCCTGCCCACGGGGTCAGCGACCTCGCGAAATTGCCCAGTTCCACGTCATTAAAGGCACCGCCTACCTGCTCGTTACAGGTTCACAAGCCTAGTAACCATAAGGGCGACTTAGAAGCGCGCATCAAATACCGCATCGACACAACGAGCCGAGCTCTAAAATAGCGTGCAATATTCACACCGATCAGTTCTACTAGAGATAGGGTATTTCACGAAAATATATTTGCAGCACTTTGTTTCAGTGCCTTACGTGCGCACCTGTATCTCTGCTATGTGGTCAGTGATTGGATGCCGTAACACCCAGGGTGTGAAGGTTAAACCCGCAAATCACATACGTGTTGTGTCACAGTTAGGCCTACATGTACTGATTGGCACAGTCAAATGAAAAATAAGTCTGCACAAAAACACTCTGCCAATAATAACGAAGTTGAGCTGCAGGTGTACACCTAAGGCACTGGAACAAAGTAGGGCAAAAATCTTTTCACCAAAAACTCGTGTTCTTAGTTTTTACAATGGGATTTTACTTCATGGCCTACATAGTTATTACTAGGGGCCGGAAAATTTCGCGAATTCAATGACTTGCATGTTAGAATGCATTGTCCTATACATACTTGAGCCCCGGCGATTTGTCCACTAGCTGCTACTCAGTGAAACAGCAGACAATGAACTAATAGACGGGGCTTGAATATGCATAGGAAAGTGGATTCTAACATGCAGTTCATTGAATCGGCGAAATTTTCCGGCCCCCTAGTTATTGGCTGTCTGTATTTGTGCGTAGTCGTCTCTCAGTTGACTGTGCCAATAAGGGCAAGCTTAACTGCGACACCCATGCTTGTGGTTTGCGGATAGCACCCATAGATAGGGCCACGATTTTTCCGCGAGAAATTTTGTATCCCACTTTGTTTCAGTGTCTCACTTGCACATCGGCAGCTCTGCTTCATGGTTATTAGCAGCGTGTCTTTGTTCAGATACGTCTCTCATTTGACTGCACCAATCAGAATAAGATTACTGTTAACTCCGTACGTCTGTAATTTGCCAAGGCGAGTCAGAGTAAAATCATTAGAGGTCAGTAAAGTTCGCAGATACATCCCAGGTCATGTTGAACGCCAAAATGTATACTTCACTGTCATGACTGTGACTTGCTGGCGGCTGTTACGAAACGTGTTTGACTATTGCAAGCCAGTAGTAAACAAGGAAATAATGCAAAGTGCTATCGCTTGCTACCTGCTTGTACGGTTATAAGCCAATATATAATCGATTGTGGCCAGTGGGTGTATAGGACTGACAAGTCTAGGCTGCTGCCAGATGAATCACCGAAATTTACGTACCTCTAAAAATCATCCAATCACAGACAGTGCATCAGAGCTGCAGACATGTCCATTACGCATTGAAACCAATTGTTGCAAAAAAATTTTCGCCATAAAATCGTGGCTCTATGCATAGATGATAGGAAATAAAACTTCCAATCATTGACCACGAAGCATAGCTGCAGGTGTGACGTAAGACACTGAAACAAAGTGGAACAAAAATATTTTCGCGTAAACATCCTGTTCTTAGTGATGCGCGTACCAGGATATTCGATTGTTTCTAAATAATAGCCTGCAATTTCATTTTACAATTTCATATATTAACAGTGTTTTAAATGTTTTTTCTGACATTAGATTAAAAAATAACCATAATATTTTGGCTTATGTTCTAGCAACTCAGAGAGTAACGTTGTGAAAATTTGTTGGAGATGTGCACTGTTCCATATTATTTAATGATTCCGAATAAAGAGACGCTAAATAGATTGTTTCAAATTTTTTTTTTTAATAACTCGAAGAACTGTGACTAAAGACCTGAAAAATTCGCGTTTTGATTTAACTACAGCAAGGATTCAAACAATTATAAGATAGTTAATGTCACTTCAACAATTGGCTCTTGACTAATTATACAGAGGGCCGCGGTGGCCGAGTTGTCATATCACTCGCCTTCCAGCAAGTCGATCCTTGTACTATACTCGGCGGGGTGGGACACCGGATTATCGCATGTGGGAATCGTGCCGGACGATGCCGTTGTTCGGCGGGTTTTCTCGGGGATCTCCCGTTTCCCCTGCCCCTTCATTCCGGCACTGATCCATACTCTCCTCATATCACCCCTCACCAGCGCTGAAGAGGAAGACCTCTATGTTAAGAGGGCGTGGTACATAGTTCAACGCTGAAAGCATTAATCTATAACTGCAGGTTTCTTGAAGCCAATTTGAGAAAATTAAACAATAGCAATCCTAGACAATAGTTTTATCCAATGTTTTAAACAAAATTGTTTCCAGTGTTACGAACTTCTGAGGCACAATCTCTGACGCCGGAACCTCGTGCATTTAACTGCGGCGCAAGAGATCACGCGTAACAAATTAGTAATTATGGATAAATGTTTAGTCATAAAGTTGAAAAACACCATTATCTAGGATTGTCATTTAGTATTTTACCCATATTGGCTTCGAAGAAAGCGTAAATATCAATTGATGATTCCAGCGTTTATTTATCTACCACGCACTCTTATAAGCGCTGAACAAAATCTCTCACTCACACATTTGACACTTCCTGAAGGGTAGTAAGCCATTAATAAATTAGCAACTGCAGACCCACATGTGGCATGGCTGTATCAGCGAGCAGCCGCCGCCGTTT
This sequence comes from Medauroidea extradentata, assembly GCA_003012365.1. Taxonomy (NCBI): domain Eukaryota; kingdom Metazoa; phylum Arthropoda; class Insecta; order Phasmatodea; family Phasmatidae; genus Medauroidea; species Medauroidea extradentata. Next base: position 29,762 of record PNEQ01099751.1, on the reverse strand, counting down.
CCTCATGTGCCATCCGAGGCCGTGCTGTCGCGAGACCGAAAGCCGAAGCTTCCATAACTCGCTGGACTCAGCGAGCAGCCAATAAACAGATGCTGTCTACTAGAGTACACATACATTATTGGAAGCTAGTCTGCAGGTCAGCGAACTTGACTTTAGAAATGTGGCAACCATAACTGCCACCAGAGCCGTTGATTTTTTAGGTTCCTATATACCTGCGCTTGACGCGCATTGCAGAGAGTTTCAAGTAATCACTAGGCACATGCAAAATTATCGTTATCATTTGGTAGGTGACTAAACTTCACTTCCCTATACATAAGATAGCATAATCTATGATTAAATTGCCCAAGAACTTTAATGTGTTGTCATTTACGTGTGTTACGTCTTTACAGAGATTGGCCTCTCTACCGTGTAAGCATTCTCCGCGGCAAGTCACGACAATATCGGCCAGCGGGAGACGTCGAACGAGCCTATAGTCACTTGGAGTCTAGTCAACTGTCAAGAAAATAACGCGAATTTTGCATGTCTCTAGTAATCATTAGAGACCGGAAAAATTCGCGGGTTCACTGACCGGCAGGCTAGACTCCAAGAATATATGTAAACAACAGCTGTTCATTGGCTTTTCGCTGACACAGTAAAATGGGCCGGCATTTAGTTACATTGCTATTATTGGCTCATCGACTTCATGGTGACGTCAAATAAGTCAACGGCCAATTGTGAAAGACGTTCGAACTTACAGTTGCTGGAATTCAAGCTTGTGCCTGAAAGAAAACGCGAATTTTTCAGGTCCCTAGTAATTATATATGGAAGAAACATCTCAACGAGCATTAAGTTTGTACACCTATGAAAAGAAAACACATTCCAAACAATATTTCTATCAGTTTAAAAATTAGGATTGCTTATTGGAAACACAATTTTCAAGACTCTCTAAAACGGCTAAAAACACCTTTTTTAAACTGCAGCAATTAGGAAAATTCCAACCGGATTCGAAAAACACAATAATAGAAATAGGCCCCGGAATTTGAACCATAAGTATCGATAATAAAATAATACAGTTACCGCTTAAAGTCCCATAAGAAAATGAATAATAGTAAAGCTCTGTGCGCCGGTTGCTGGGTTTGTGTGTAGAGGCGATAATGCATTACATACGCCGGCCGACGTCACTCTATAAGGCCATGATCTTTCATTTATTTAAAAAATTTGCAAGTAACACAAATATGTTTTTAACCAAACGGTTTGAAAAAATTTTAGACTGTGCACTGTAAAACAATTTCCTAAAATGTTTAGGAAGTAATTAATTTAAACACAGTATGGGACAGATACCTTACTACCGCCTTGTAAATATGCAAACTTTTACAATGGTTACAATACAAGTCTGGTAACTTCAGTATATATTTGACTGTTTTATAAAAATTTGAGGAGTGCTACCATGGATGTCTGAGAAACAATTTTACCACCATACCTAGTTTCTTAGCGCTCCTATACGCACGTGTGGCAAATTGACAAACTATTTTTAGACTATGGTTTGAACTATATAAAATAATACAATAATACAATTTTGTATTTTTAAATAATTTTTGAAATTTTTTAAATTTTATTTAAAAATTCAGCATTTTTTATTTGCTTTTATATGTGTCATTTTATAGCCTACAACATTGTTATATACTGTGAATTGTTACGGTTTGGTATTACAGTTGGTTTTAGTGGCGTACATAAAACTGTAGAGTGAAAATTTTGACGTTTACGACTCATTACGCAAAAACGATGAGAGATACAATTTTCTGAGAGGAAAATAAGAAAAAAAATATCTGGTACAAATAAAAAAATGACGTAGAAAACTGAGGTGAACTGCGCCCTTAAGCGGTGACAGTTGTTTTTTTTTTTTTTTTTTTTTTTTTTTTAGATACTTATGGTTCAAATTCCTGCACTTATTTCTATAATTGTGTTTTCGAATCCGGTTGAAATTTTCCTAGATACAGAAGTTTAAAAATCCTGTTTATAGCGATTTTGAGAGTCTTGAACATTTTGTTTGCAGTAAGCGATCCTCATTTTTAAACTGATGAAAACGTTGTTTGAAATGTGTCTTATTTTCATAGATGTACAAACGTAATGTGCTTTGAGACGTTTCTTCCAAATATGATTAGTTGTATCTCGCTGCAGTGCGTTTCAAGCTCTAGTAGATAGGAACCTTAACGCTCCATCGGTAGAGGTACGTCAATTTCGCGGATTCATCTGGCAACAGCCTAGACTTGTCAGTCTTATACACCCACTGGTCACAATCTATTATCTATTGACTTATAACTGTACAAGCAGGTAGCAAGCGATAGCACTTCGCATTATTTCCTTGTTTACTACTGGCTTGCAGTAGTCAAACGCGTATCGTAACAGCCGCCAGCAAGTCACAGACATGACAGTGAAGTATACATAATTGGCGTTCAACCTGACCTGGAATGTATCTGCGAAATTTACGTACCTCTATTTATCGGTTTTGTGCCTCACATACACCAGCGCAGCCTACCTAGATAAGAATCTTAAGGCCTCGCACTTTAGTATTGCAGTAGTTTCGAAAATATTTTTAACGCAAATTATAAATATATCAAAAATTCATTCTGGCAGTTTTAACACTAATATATCAACGTATATATACGAATTCTTCTGTTACAGTACACCAAATTGATTTTTAAAGTTTTGCCTCTGAAATAGTACATTATTTGTTGTGAAAATAAGCCAAAACGAAGCAAAATAAAAAAAGGTACATTATTAAAAAAAAAAAAAACGCCCTAGCAAAATTGTGTATCGTATGACTGTACACAGTCTCAAAATTTTTCAAAGCATTTGGTTAAAAAATATTTCAGTTATTTGCAATTGTTTTAAATAAATGAAAGATCATGGCCTTAAGGGAATGAGTTTTTTACCAACTTGTTATATTACCTTACGAGCACATCTGCAGCTTTGCTTCATGGTTATTGTCAGTGTGTGTTTGTGTAGAGACGTCACCTATTCGGCTATGCTAAGAATAACGGTACTGCGACACCACTTGTCTGTGATAACGTCGGTAGAACTCCAAGGCGCTGAGAGTAAAAAACATGTAATTATTAAAGGCCTTGTTATTTCGCGAAAATAATTTTGCCCCAGTTTCTTGCAATGTCTTACGTGCAAATATGCAATTTTGCTTCATTGTTATTGGCAGCGTGTCTGTGTGAAGAGTCGTATCTCATTTGACTGAGCCAATTACACACACTTTCCTGCAACACCACACGTCTGTGATTTGCCGGTAGAATCCCAAGACTCGCGAGAGTTAAAATATCCAATCATTGACCACGAAGCAGAACTGCAGATGTGCACGTAAGGCACTGAGACAAAGTGAGGCAATATTCTTTTCGCGAAAAATAAGGGTCCCTAGTAATTACTGGCTCTGTTGCAAAATTGATTTCACCAACAATTAGTGGCTCTAAATATAATATGTTGGCAAAGAATGGCTAGGTTATAAAGAAAACTTGATTGTTTGCTTGGGTATCATTGCACGTTCAACTTATAAAAAAGATTACCGGCTTTCGCTTGTATGCAGAGCTGTTACCCTATTTGACGGAGCCAATAAGAATTCCGCTATTGTAGTATTTGATGCCTATTGTTGTTTGTTGTTTTTCAAACAGCTTCGTTGCGTCAGACGTGTACCCAATCACACATGTCACAAATAACTACAGTGTTTTCAAGGGTGTGTTAGTTTTTTTTTTTTTTTTTTTTTTTTTTTTTTTTTTTTTTTTTTTTTTTTTTTTTTTTTTTT
>PNEQ01099751.1:0-16456 GCA_003012365.1 Medauroidea extradentata | reverse complement strand
GGTAGACATCGCAGCACGTTACATACTCGAAATATATAATATATGTCTCACTGACGGCGGTTTTTGTTTGTGACTCGTACTACTGTTGAACTTCACAAAGAGAAAGGCCACGTGAGTGCTAAATATTTACTATTGGTCCAGAGTCTGCGTGAACACATCACATGACCTGAGGTTCACTGACTCTAACGACCCGAGGTCCAATGACATAAGCGATATCGACATTCTTTGCAATAACAGGCGTGTTATCGAATGAGGACGCGAAAAAATACGTCTCATACAATGGTTTAATGCGACTGTTGATGTAAACAAAGGAGATCTTGTACCTTAGATTGAAGTGTTTGTGCCAAGGATTTATACATTATTATTGAATATCTTCTTAAAAGTACACAGAGAAAGAAATTTTGGTACTGTCAGCAGTGTAAAACATCAGTATAAACATTGTATCGACCAAATAACTTGTTGCCTAGCTGATTTTGTTCCCTCAACAGGAGGATGTAGTATTGTTATACATGCATTATGTTGAGGCCCACAGCGAGGTTTCTGGGGGCCTGAGCAGAAAAAAAATTGTTGAGCTCCTAATGCTTGAATTAAAATTTTAAGAAAAGTTATTTGCCGTCTACTTTTTTTATTACTGTAAACATAACAAACGCAAATTTTGCATAAACAACATTGTGAAGTATGTTTAAGATCGTTACAGCAATATTAACGTAGTAACAAGTTAGCGCATACGTATTTTATGACTGGAAAATTAAAGAATATAACACTGAAAAAATACTTATTAGTAACTGCAAAATATTTTGTTAAAATGGACCTTTCCAAATTTTTTTGTAGTGACCACAAAAAAAATTTTGCTGTCCCCAATAAAGTTTTGCAGTTACTACAAAAAATTTTGTAACCACTACAAAAAAATCTGGTAAGGTCCATATTTTGCAGTGACTAATAAGTATTTTTTTCAGTGAATTTTTCTCAGAATTTAGAGCAAGGGGTCGGGGTCCAATTTAGGCTGGGGCCAGGGGCGTTCTGCCACTTTTGCCCTCCCCTTTCTACGGCCCTGATTTTGTTGGAACAATAAAACTATTTTTGATATGTTTCGTATCTTTTTCAGTACAGAAAAATGTTGTTGGCTAAAATACATTTTCGTTTCACCATGTCCAGAAGGTATGTGGTTGACAGTAGTAAAATGGTCTCCGTACCTAGGCTTCCAATGCGTTGCAGCGAGTTACGACTATTATTTTTTGACGAAACTACTTAACGCGCATTATATTTATCTACGAAATTAACACACACTTTAAACTATGTCGCTATAGCTTTGTAAATTCGGCACGTTTATTAGAAACGTGTTTTATGTGCCCCTAAAAATGGCCAAAAAAAAGGCTGCTCCAGACTGAAGTATCTGGGAAAATAACAACCGTATTCAAATAACACAATTACAGAAACAAGTGTTAGACTGTAAACAATGCTGTCCACAGATAAAATAACGTGGTCGCCGCAGGATAATAGTGAAGCACTACACGCCAGCAGCTGAGTAACTTACGCGGAGAGGCGATAATGCATTACATACGTCAGTCAATGGCAACCTTACCATTCCTGTCTCATACACACAAACGCAGCCGAATTAGGGAGACCTCTTAACCTTTATCTCTGAGAACAGAAAAATAATTAAATTGTTTAGTATTATAAGATTGTTACAGTCTCATCCTCAACAACAGTCTATAATTAAAAAAAAAAAAAAAAAACAACCGAAGAATACATTTTTCGAAGGCCTATGGTTTCACGAATGCAATATTTTAATATTTTACAACCAGGTTTCACTAGACACAGTTCTGAAGACTTGTTTGATAGGACAGAAGTAGACGTGGCAATCCCAAAAGGACAGCGAGCGAATATCAAGCCTCTAGTGCTGGAACGACAAAGCTCTGGTGTAGTCGTGACATTTTACTGACTTACAGCAGCAGTCACCAATTATATAATGCGAGGCCGTATAGTTAGGAACATGAAGATTTCAGAAAAAAATGTTTGGGCCACTTTGTTTGAACTATTGCCTGCATTTACAACTATTCGTCTTTGTTATTGGTGTTGTGTGTGTCTCATTTTATATTCCAGTCAGAACAAGGTTATTACTACACCACACGTCTGTAATCCCAAGACGCTGGGAGTTCCAAATATCCGATCACTAACTATGAAGCAAAACTGCAGGTGTGCACATAAGGCATTGAAACAAAGGAGTATAGATCTTTTTGAGAAACTGTCGGTCTCTATACCGATAGTGTGACTGTAAAGTCCAGCTTAAAGATAATATATACCCGCCAATAACAATGTGTCACAAAAGTGATTATTTTACGAGGGCAATTGTAGAGAGCGAAACAGTGACACAAGGCAATAATATGTTACTCAAGCCTGTTACACATACAGATGGAATAGGGACTGAGTGTGTTGATTGCGTATGATGATACGCTTATAAGTAGTGCATATATGTATGTTCGAGCACAGTAAAAAATTTTAAACAAAGAAAATTAATAAAAATGTATTGATTAAAATGACTGAAAATTGAACTATTTTTCCACAGTTTCTAATTCAGTCATTTTAAAGTAAAAATCAACATAAAAAGATAAAGAGACGTTGAACGGGCGTTTTTGTGGTAATGATATTTGAAAAAGTGAAAAAAAAAATTTCAATTTTCAATTATTTTGAGGAGTTAATTTATTTTGATAAAATGTCATTAAGCTCGAACATACGTAGGCCCTGTATACACTACTCATATGAATGGACCTGCGAAATTTGCGTTATTATTTGGTAACAGCCTAGACTTAGCAGTCCTATATATACAATATTACAGTATGAGATGACACTGACCGTAGTCTCTATGTGATGTCAGCTACGTGTGTGATTGATTTACAGCACGTTGGTCATTCAAACCTGCAACTTTTCAATTATTGGACAGATGCATTTTACCCGACACACCACGGCATTGTTTGCCTATGGGGAAGTTGGACGAATGTACAGTATAACCATTTAGCTTGGTGACAAGAAATAGCCAGAATATTGCACGTCTCTACTTATAAGAAACTCAGTTTGAATGTGATTTTAATATTTATGTGCCTTGAAAATCAACGTTGAGATTGCGTTTCTTTACATAAAATAAAAATTAATTTTACACACATAGAAATGTAATTGTGTTACTTCATTTTCAAATATTATTTCTCTTGGAATACACATTTTCGACTTTCTACAACACAGAATCAACACATATAATTTCATTCTGACTCATCCTAGGTAAAAAAAAAAAAAAATAAAAAAAAATAGCTAATGTTTTTTTTTCAGTTGATTTCTTTACTACTTTTTAACATAACTGTATCCACGTACTCTTTTACCAAGCATGAAAGTGGAAAAAAAATACATTTATTGTTTATCATTTGACTATTAATCTTGAATATAATCTTATAATCTTCAAATGTGCTCCCATTTATATATATATATATATATATTTATACAGGATGTTAGGTAATTATAGGTACAAATGAAAGGGGTGTGACGAGGATGACGAAACAATTAAATAATCTATAAACAAAGTTCCGGAAACCAATGGGTTTCCCATGTTACGACAGGAACGCTATAATAATGCCAGTGTTCTCGAGGATTAAAACGTCAAAATGCTGCACATGTGGACGAAGACATTATAACAAGTGTGGAGATGGGAGATATACAAGTCTAGTGTAGATGTCAGGTTGTATAACTTTTCAGTCGCCAGGCTTATGTGTAGTGAATTTTTATTATTCTAAAGCGAGGGTGTTGAAAAGCAACCTCGCATGTAAAAGAAAAAAATAAAGACAAATTATGATTACAATTGGTCTGTGTTATATATGTATTTATGAATCTGCTGCAAAAACATTGTATGTCAAGGCAGGATTAAAACTTAAAAAAAAAAAAAAAAAAAAATAGCCATTTATATTATCCTCGTGTGTCGAGAGGTTTCATTTTGCTGCGATTTCCTCGTATGTCAGTTCCTTTGACGTACACTGTCTATGGAATTTCATGGCCTCAGAAGTGTTTTATACAGCAAACATGTATGTCAATGTTGTCAGCACTGTTTCTTCAGAATGGGTGGAAACTGTTTCATGTAAAATGTTGTAATGTCGTTTTCTGGACGTTTGTAGTACTGTAATTTATTATATTTATTATAAAGTTTGGTATTGTATATTTCAAGGGTTCATTCATTCTGGAAGGTTATCAATTAAAAGTTTTAAATTATTATAGTTTCTAGTTGTATTCTTTATTCACTTTTCTTGTAGGCTACTGAGTTAACATATTTTTTGAATAGGGTAGAACATTTTTATGACAAGTTACTAAAGTCAAAACATTGGGTTCTACCTTGAAGTAATTAATCATTGATGTTACAGATAAATAAAGTAAATTACTTCAGCAAATATTCCACCATATTTACGCCAGAATGTATCTGCAGAACTGTAGTAAAATAATTTTGTATACAGGTATATCAACAACGATGTGTTTTTTTTTTGTTTGTTGTAGACGAAGCCATTCTAGAGTAGAACATAACGAATAATGCCCCTGGCTTTATATGTAAATAATGGTGGTAATGAAGAGGTTGCAAGTGATTAAGAGACTTCTGAGGAATCTGTAATGCGACAGACATTTGATTTCAGCTAGTACAGAAACTGTTGTAAGCCAATACTCCGATTTAGCCATTGCAGTACAAGATGCAAGTGACGTGAATGTTTCCTATAAAAGTCACTTGTTAGACATTCCTGTAATTAATGTTTGTGAGATTTCCAATAACATAGAGGTTACACCTGGCCTTTCTAACCAGCAGGAATTATTCTTAAATAAGAATGTGCAAAACTTCTGCAGCGATTTGTCTATGCTTGACTGTAATGATTTGAACAGTCATGTTAATTATACCATCGACAATGTACCTATTTTAGTTCTAGTTTTGAAGGGGATGAGATTGACATAAATTATTTGAATGCTGTCTAAAGTTCTGATTATTTTAGTGGCCGTAAAATAGTCTTGCCTGACATTCAGGCAGCATCTTCTACAAGACCTGATTCAAGCAAATAAACAGAAAATAACATCAACGACCCCTCATATGTTTTTACCATAGTGACAGCAATAGCTGTGATAGCGAGGTAGTCGATGAACCAGAGCCTGTTATGCCTAACGTTAAACCAGAAGAGGAAATAGTTCCTAATTCTGTGAGTCTGCAGTAGGGCTAACAGAGCGACCGGCGGCCCCAAAAGAAAACTTAGGAATGGGAACGGAATAAGCTGAAAAAACTTCGCTCGGAAGGCAAAGAATACACTAGTTTAGAGAGGAAGAGAGAAGGAGGGAAAGTTGTTTAGAATGAGAAAGCCAGACATGTAAGAAACATTCGTCCAGTATGCAACTCCGTTGCATGTATTAAGTCGAGCAAAAGGAACTGCATGTAAATACCTGAAACAGTACGCAATTCTACATTCAAGATATTTAGGTCAATGACGTGGGATGATCGGAAGACGTATGTTGCATTTAGCTGGAATGTTATAGGGAATTCTACGTGACAAGCTTTTGTTTAATTGTGCGATCTGTTACGTTGATTTGATCCATAGCAACCATTATATATATATTTTTTTATTTTACAGTTAAATTATGCACATAACTGAGTGAAAGTATTTGTAAGTGTGTGATTCAACATTTTGTATTATTCACTGTTTATGTAATGTTATTTTTTGTAAAACAAAACCAATAATTTGTGTTGTATTTTGGGATTTTACTACGTTGGTTACTTAACCCCTAAAACAAAAAAAAAAAAAATGAGCTTATTTTCAGCAACAACGCCTATGTCTAATACATTAAACTTGCAAGTCAAAATTCTGGCAGTTTTTTTCTGCAACAGACTAGAATGTCTGATGCATTAAACTTGTAAGTCAATATTCTGGCGGTTTATTAAATCAGAAACCTCGGATGTCAGTTTTTGTTTATGCGTTGCCTAAATATAATTTTTTCTTTAAAATAATATTATATTTTAACAATAAAATATATTGAAGAAGTTATAGCATTATTTGGCTGTCCCTTAAAAAATCTAAAATGGTTTTGCTCTCCTGTAAAATTGACTTTTTTGACATACGTGGTTGATATTCGAAACTCCAGAATTCTAAATCTGCGGACATAATACACTGCATTAAGTGTTATTTTACGTGAAATGCCAATACAAACTCTTCAACAAAGACACTGTAACGAATACTAAACAAGTGACTGCCGACAGCATTTGAATTACTATGACGAGTTGACTTGGTGGTACACACAGCGTATATGCATATACGGCCAGATGACCGCAATCTATGGAGACGAAATACCCGGTCTTTGTTCAAGCCTGCAAGCAGGGTGAGCGTGTATTGGATCAGAAGTGAGCTGTTCTATGCGAGATACAGGCCTGTTGTCCCTGAGAATGTGTACGGTGATGAGATAGGAGTAGAGTTGTGGGGAAACGAACGTGGCTGTTCTACATGGAGAACTTCACACCATTGTAGTCACTTCTGAGAACAATATAAGTAGTATAATATATCAGAACTACATGATAACATTCCTACATGCACACGTAAGGCAAGTTTTCCTAGCTGTATCTCATTACAGTAATAATAAACTTAAAAAAATAATTAGGTTAAGAGCTCGGTCTACAGTAGTTTTCGTCACCATGTTTTGTTCTTACATTTGTACCAGATTTTTTTTTATTTTAGACACAAAATGTGACATTTTTTTCTAATAAAATTTTTACATCCCTCATCGTTTTTGTGTAAGGGATCGTTAAAGTCAAAGTTTACATGTTACGGTTTTAAGGACGACACTAAAACCAACTCACTTACCAAACTGAAATAATTCACAGTAAATAACGATATTGTAGGCTACAAGTTCACCCAGTTAAACTACGAAATAAATAATTTTTGTATTTTTAAAAAATAATTGAATTTTTAAAATTTTTATTTTAAATTTCAGAATTTTAATTTAAGTGCAGAAAAATTTTACTCTTCATTTTTATGTACGATGAATTGTAGCGTGAGACATCTTAACCCACGGTGAAAATTTTTCAGTTTGGCTAGTGAGTTTGTTTTAGTGTGACCCTTAAAACGGCAACATGAAAATTTTGACTTTAACGAGCCGTTACACGAAAACTATGAGAGATAAAATAATTTCATGAGAGAAAAACTTAGTCACATTTCGTGTCTAAAATAAGAATAAATGTGTGGTACAAATTAGTAATAAAAACTTGGTGTCGAAAATGGCTGTAGTCAGTGCCCTTAAAAATAATATATATATATATATATATTGTTTCCAAGAAAACCTGTAGCAGCGGGTGTAGTGTTAACAAAGAAACAGGTGAAATATTTTAATATTTTATATCTAGCATCTAATTAGAGGTTAGAAACATATCTCTATAAACTATTGAAGATGATACTCTAAATTACGGGAACGAATATCAGATGAAGGTTTGAAGCAAGTACTATAGAGCTACAGAACAGTTTCGCAATTATTAAGCACTACTTCACTACATTACTTGCCCGTTGCTTAAGAAGTATTCCGTTTTTAAAGACCACCTAGTCAAGAAATACAGTGTACTTATTATATATACTCATGTGCTAATATTGACAAGTGTTGGAAAAATTAGTAGCGTGGTCGGTAGCATGACGGTCTACGGTGCGAGAGGTCCTAGTTTCGAATCCCAGCTTGGGCATGGCTGTTTGTGTCGTTTTATCAGGTTTAGATAGTTTGAAAGCCATTCCTTTTTAAGCCTAAAGGCATAAAACCGGGGACCTAAATAAACTCTTGTAAATAATAAAATAATAATTCAATAGTGCTCATTTAACTTTGAATAAACTTTACGCACAACAGTTTTTACTACGGGTTCTTATATATTTTGTTTTCTTTTTTGGCCTAGTTTTATCCGATGTTTCTGTTTGAAAGCCAGTGAGATTAAAAAAAAAAGAGAGAAATAAAAAAAAGAAAACGTAAAATATGACCGGCAAAGTAATGACCCGTGTCGTATGAAGACTGGCAAGGTTACAAGAAAGAAGATAAAGTAAACTTCAGCCTTGACTTTACAGAAGAGAAAGATCTACAACAACGCGAAAGAAAAATAATAGTAGTTTCGAGAGAACGACTCTAAAAGACGAGACCGAATGAGAGAGGGAAATGGAAGCGAGAACAAATCACAGAGCGAAACAGAAGACTTTCCACCACGCGAGGACAGCTCATTCCTGGAAGCAGAAGACGGAGGATGGCCGGTTTTTACGCTGAATTCTCGATATTCAGTCTCAGCAGCTCTAGATGTGAGATGTTTGTCTCCTTTATGTGTAATGCATAGCCTGACAAATAACGAACACAAAATAATAAATTCCGAAACATGCCGCGCATAGCATATGTAGGTTCTGCACGGTTAAGAGAGTTGCCTACCACAGATCTTTGGTGGCAGCATGGATAGAATTTTAGATGTTAAATTATGTTATGTGAGGCTCAGTCACGGTCAGAGAAATCGCTGTTGGACAAATACAATTTTCTGCATCGGGAAAACAAAAAATATTGTTAAATTAATAAAATTGCAGTAAAAATTGTGAATGACTGTTTTCAAGTGGTTTTTTTTCTCACAGTTTTCAGGGTATCGAAAAATCGGCCTACAAGATCCCTTAGTATAGTGTACGCGGCACCGAGATGAATAAAAAAGTTAGTGGTGTTGTATATGTAGCTTCAACACGTACTATGCCACATAGATAATAATTTAACATGCCTAGCCCTATGCTTACTTCTGTCGTGGCAGAGGCAGACAGAGTCCTGAACTACATTTATATATTTACGAAAAATAGTTGTTCGTAAAGGCGCGAGTGTTTCGTGTATCGATTCTGGGTTAGGTTGAACTTCCAAGAACGCATACATCGCTGTCACTTCCGTGATAAGGCGACAGCTGTTCTAACATACCTTTGCCATCTGCAAACCAGTAATAAGCAAGGAAATTATTCGTGGAGATAACCTGTGCCACCCACTTGAAACAAATGGATGTTCGACTTGGGACAATGTGTGTAAAGGACTATGAAGTCTAGGCCGCTGCCAGGAGAATATGCAAAACAATCGTTCCTCTAGACATTAGTTTCCAAATATAAATTTAGTAACTCTACAATTAATTAATTTAAAATTTACCTGAAAAATACTCGGAGATAAAAATATTCAAAAATATTTATGTATACTTACTAACTGCTTTTGTATACTTCTAATCAATTACTTGTAAATTTCACAGTTTTTGTACTGTCACAAACAATTTTTTTCAAAGCTTGTGAAGATACTTACGAAATTATAACTTAAAAAATACTACGATTTCTGCCTACTGTAAATCCTCCCCACTCCCCCTGTTTTAAGTAAGGGTGTCAGCAAAAATTATTTCATTCGGAAACTTTTTTATTGATTAGGCGCACTGTAAGTTGATATTAAGGGCGCCGCCTGCCTGCGCGTTAGAGGCTAATAAACGACGGAGTAGTAAGGTCGACCTTGGCCAGTACTATCTTGCGCACCATTTTTAACGTCGCTAGAAATTATGATATACCGCGTAAATGGTTTTGCCAATATAACCTTCAAAACACTGTAGTTTCTTGCAACATGTCTGATTGCGGAATATACGTCTAACATAACGTAGTTGTCTGCAGAACAATAGCAGGCATAACATATTACATAGCGGGATTATTACAGGCTCAGTACGAACGAAAGTCAGTAATCATTTGTAAAGAGCGTTCCACAGGAAAACAAATCATAATTTTATATTTGTACGAAACTGTGTTAGTTTTATAGACGTTAAGGCCGGTCCACACGCAACGTTTTGCACACAGTTCTGACTGCGCAGGCAAAACTGTGCACACAAGAGGTTGCCGTTAAACTGCGTCCACACTACACCGATTTCGGCAAAGTTTTGTCCCATCAGTTGCGAGATGTCCGCCATGGAGGAAGTGCTCTTGTGTTAATTATCTGCAATTTGTATAGCAAAGGAAGGCAAACGAAACGTCGCAAGCACAATCGACGTTTAAGTTGGTCCTGGCCGTGGCTGCTAAAAAAAAAATAAGTTTTCACATGCGAAGTTACTTCGTGAATTGCGCCGTAAGCCCGAGGACTGGCGAAGTTACCTACGAATGGACGTTGAAACACACGATATGTTGTTGAAATAAGTAACGCCGGAGATCATGAAACTGAGCACCTGTATGAGAAACGCAATTTCACCGCATGAGAGACTTGCCACAACATTGAAATTCTTGGCAACCGGCAGAATTTACAAGTATTGTATCAAAGCAAGCACTGAGTGTGATTATCCCAGAAACATGCAAAGAAATTTGCAAGGTACTCACTCAGAATGGATTATTTAAAAGTAAATCAAAGTAACTTATTTATTTTATGGACAATACACAACAAAACAGACATAATATAACAAATAAACACTTTTATGTAGTTACGGCAAATAGAGCTAAGTTATTAAAAATAGACCTCCTTAATACATCAACGTATGAAACTGTAATGTAATGTAAACTATTACCTGTAAGTCTGTAAAGTAGCGTATTACCAGTGTTCTAGTATTTGGTCTGGTTATCTGCAAATGTTTGAAAGTAATTCACGAGTATGTGTTGTTGTTGACCAGTTTTCTGTTCCGTATTCTGTGAATTGTTCTGTTCTGCAAGTAGAAGTGGAATGTTTTGATTTTCTATGTGTTGTGTTGAGGTGTTCTGTTGCTGTGAGAGTTGGGGTGGAATGTTTTGCTGGTGTGCGGGTTGGGGTGGATGCCATTCATAACGACCACTAATTATTTTGGACCTGCCTCATATCCGCAACTCCAGAGTACCTACTTAATGATTCAATTTCTGCCTCAAATAATACATCGTTGATCATTATTTGTGCAAGCATGTTCTGTTGAGCTGTGAGGACTCGAAGTTTGTTGGCGACATGTTTGCCAAATGTATCGTTACAGTCATCTTCCTTAAAATATTTAAATTTGTTCCCTACTAACGCCATAACCTCTTCTGTCTTTTCGTAATCTGAACGTTTTTTTTTTATTGTTATGATAACGTTGCGAACGTGAGGTGCTGCAGGAAGCTGATTCATGTGCATTGCCTGAAGTCGGTGTTCCTGATGTATCAGGTGTACCAGTGCATACAGATGTTTCTGTGCCGTCTGCTTCAATATAACTATAACTTGCATATATGTTGTCTTCAGCCTGAAACAGATGCATAATGTTTAATTAATTTGCGTTTGCAAATATGTTAATGTTATATGATTACATAGTATTATTTGTTGCAGTTTCCGAAAACTGAAAGGGACTGGATGCAAATAGCATTTGAGTTCGAAAGGAAGTGGCAGTTTCCTCACTTCTTAGGTGCCATAGATGACAAGCACATCAGGATGACGCCACCGAAGGAAAGTGGATCGTACTTTTTTTAACTACAAGAAAACAAACAGTGTGGTTATTTTGGCAGTAGCAAACGCCAACTGCGAGTTTGCGTATTGTCATGTGGGTATACACGGCAGAGTCTCTGATGGCGGAATCATTAATAATACAAAGTGAACAATGACCTGAGAGGTCCATTACCGCGACGCATATCAACGTCTAAGAGAGTTCTTGAATATGTGTTTATTGGTGATGAGGCGTTTGTAATGCGCACAGACCTTATAAAAGCCATTCCGAAGGGAAACACTGGATAAATAGGAACGAATATTTAACTATCGTTTGTCCAGAGCTCGACGTATTGTCGAAAATACTTTCGGAATCTTAGCATACAGATTTCACATTTTCCATACAGCGATAAATTTAATGTTGGAGAACATTGACACAGTAGTTTTGGCATGTTGTACTTTACACAATTTTCTACGTAAGATTCCTCTAACTTACACACCTCCTGAAACATTGGATCGTGAAAATGTCGACGCCTGCTCCTTTGAGGTGGGTGGAATATGTGATCCTGAAGTTACGTATGATTTTCGACGGGGAACGAGAGGAAACATTCTGAACAGTGCTACAAGAGTTAGAAATGATTTCAAACTTTACTTCAACAATGAGGGATCACTGCCATGGCAAGTAGTGTATGTCACAATGTAGGTTACTAATTGTTGGAAAAGTCTTTACTAAATAAATTCAGGCCTAAATTAAGAGATGGACTTGACTTTAGTTTACGAAGAAGCAGATCTTATAAATTAAGTAGGCTCATTGACATAATTATAATTCATTACACCTGTTTTAGCATGATTGCTGATTAAATAGAAAGTACCTAAATATGTATCGCCTCTTCATTTACGAGTTCAGATTTATTCAGTAAACTTTATTTAAAGGCAGGTCCTCACGCAACGTTTTGAGCATCGTTTTGACATTTTGTGTTAGTATTTTTTAGGTTTTCACAAAGTAAAACAGTTATAATTGTACAAAATCCCACAAGTAATGTTTAAATGTTGCTGTTTCTATAATTGAATAAGACAATTATATGTAACACAGTGATATCAATTGTCAGAAATGAATGTATTGTTATAAGTTGGGCTGGAGGTCTTTGATAAAAGAAAGAAAATTAATAAAACTAACCTAGTTTATTTGCTACTATCTATAAAAAAACCTATGTCTATAATGGTTTATCACAATAGATGTCAAACAAAACAAACAACTACTATTTACATACAGGTTATAAAATCTAAATAATACTTCTACATAAGTTCTCTTTTTATGGAAAGTCTTACTAGTCACTCACGATGGTGAACCCAATGAAAGAATACCGATGAATCTTTTGTGGCCTAGAAACACCTTCCCACTACTTGCTGCAGTCCAACTCGCCGGACACCGTCGAACACTCATCGCAACCAAATACTTCTTGCTACTCGTCACTATCACTTGAACTCGCACCAGGCACCTGCCAGCCATTAACTCTCTCGCCTCTGCTGCAGCCCCCTTTTATGTACTCACTCTAACTTCTCGAATTCTCTCCTCATGTCTGATCTCCAACCTTCTGGAAAGGCGTCGCTTCATGGTCAAACACCACCCCGACAGATAAAGAATGAACAGGAACACTCCAGACCACGATATCTCCTTCTGTTACCCGATATTGGGTGCCGGTGGTCGGCACCCGCACATGAGTGGCACAATGTATGTCGAACCACTTTATTTCCGCTGCTATATCCGCTTACACTGCTCTCCGATTATTGCGGCGTGCAGGTTGTTATCGTGGAGTCACTCGAGGTAATACAATCCATGCAACGCACAAGGAGGTCTTTTAGCTCTGCCGCCACTGTGTCATATTTCGCCGCTGCGCCAGACAGCCACGGCGCCATGAAGTGGGTGGGAAGGAGGGTGTCCTAGCTCCGCCGCCACTGTATCGTACTACACCGCCCAGCCAGACAGTCGCGGCTGGCAACAGTATCTTATTTGTAATGTGACGATTTCATAATAATTTATTATATACTATAGGTTGTTAAAATCAGAAAGTTTCGCTTTTGTTCCTATTATTTACTTATAACAAACATACATTTTATCTTTGTACTTTCACTTGCAAATGTTTTTTGAAATACAGTTGCCAAGTAATCTTAAGGTGTACATAATGTTTTGTTACAAATATACGCAGTTGTTAATCCAGATGTTTCTGTAGTTGTTTGTTTGTACTTCTACAAATGCGCACGTTGTACTGTGACACACACACATTACAAGAAGACAGTTTTCTAATTACCATTAATTGCAATTTAAACTTCTTTAATATACATATGGACATCAAGTATAATTTTACCAAAGTGTCAGCAAGTGTATAAATGTTTCTTTAGTTCAATAGTTCCATTAACGATATCTCTCGTAATTTTACAACTTAATAATTTTACAAGGGAAATTGTTGTTTCTTTAGAATGAATTGTAAACGTTCAAATGGATTTTTATTACTACACTTTATATATAGTCTGCAATTCGTTTCTTCTACCACTTTAGTTGTAATTAAATTATAAACTTACAAATAATATTTTCTTACCTGTTCTGTTACCTCAGATGATGTAGCTGATTCGTCATCCATCGTGTTGGTCGACTCCCTCTGAGATTCGTGGTCACTCAAAAACGCAAATAAATCAAAGAACCATAGTGATGGTCTTTAAACATCATCGACCCCAGTCCCAGAACGGGTAGACTAGCTTACTTTCGCCAACTCTTTGCTGTATACCGACCTCAAATTTTTTTCTTATTTTTTCTCTGTTAGCCGCGGTGTCAACCTGGTATTTTTGCACAAGTGCCTCACAAGCTTGGCTCTTATTGTCCCTATCGCTGTATTCTTTTCATCTATATATATATATATATATATATATATATATATATATATATATATATATATCGCATGTAACGCAAGGCACCCAGCCAGCTTGTATCTTCCCCCACACAAGTACAATTCTTCAATTTGAGTTATGTGTTATTACAGCCAATTACTTTTTATTCAAACGTCAAGTTCTACAGTGTTCATTTGATTGTGAACTGCCTACAAAAAAATATTACTTTTATAAACTTTTACTTCATCTTGCCGTATTTTAGCTAGTGCATTATATACTACAACTGTACTCATTCTCTTAACCTCTGTAAAGTTCGACATTTCTAGGAGCGCTTATTTAGATGTTGAACATGTCTGAGACAATGCCATATGTACAGAAGGGATGTGCAAAATTATAATTTTTTTTCCTTCTCTCAGTGGATTAAACTCCAAGTGGTTGTGCGTTCTTATGACGCTTGCTATTGGCTGGCGATTCCGTGGGACGATTTGGAGAACACCTCTAGTCAATAAAGAAGTTCTAGGTTTCAAAGCAATCACTGTAGAAGGCCATTATATCCAGCATTTCCACTGCTTTTATGATAATAATAATTTTTTTTTTTTAATTTTTGAACGAGAGCAAATATGCTATATAGTCTGATTGTGTTCTAGACCAAAATTGTATAGATTTGGCGCGCTAATTTATTTATCAGAATTTCCTTAATTACATAATTATTAAAATAACATCGTGCATTTTGTAACGAAAAAAATAGCTAACATAGTACAAACAGTCAATGTAAACAAAAATGGAGAACACATTTTTTGATTTGAAAAATGATAAACGTAAAACAGTAGAAATGATATCGCATAAAGGCAGCTACTTGCATCCAAGTACGTATATTACTTTGGACAGTAGCGTCGTAGAACTATTAGGATCTGACAGGTCCTCCTACTACATAAATGTCGTATGGTGAAGGTACCAGAGGTCCAGGGCATAGCTACACGAACTGCAGATTTGCAACTGGGCTATCCAGATATCACACCAGTGCGTAGAGCTACTTCGCATTACAGCAATGTTGCCAACTTACTGATTTTGTCACTAGATATGAGTTAAGAAAAATGTTTTACACTGAAATCAGGTGACAGATCTCATTATTTAATTATATAATGACAAATAAGTATCTCTGCCACTAACTTATATAGGTTTTCTTTATTATTTTCTTTTACGAATTATATGCTTGGTAAGTTTTCAAAAAAATAATAAACCTCACAAACTAGCTGCAACGGTGAAATCATTGTCATATCAGCAATGTAGCCCGTGATTTTAGTATTATTTTTCGTGGCTTACGAACCCAACATAATCAAAAATACATATTTATATTCTTTTTGTGTCTAGTACTAAGAGTATTGCATGATCCCATGAATCCCATCATGTGACTGTATGTTAAAACTTGCCCAGAAGGATGACATGAGATGACACCCTATAATAGAGAGGCTCCGGAATGAGAAGGGCGGGGAAAACGGGATATCCCTGAGAAAGCCGCCGACCAGCGACATCGTCCGGCGTGATTCCCAAATACGAAAATCCAGATACCCGGATAGCCTTGGCGAGAGTCGAGTAGTCCGAACACTCTACCGCCGCGTGGAATAATAAAAACTGGTAGGTCTTCTTCCTTGTGTTTTCTTTGTGCAACATAGGAGCGACTTTGCAAAGCGCTGGTCCAGGAATAAGCAGCCTTGTAGCGCCACATTAAGTTGATGTACGCGAGGACTGATAACTTCTCTCAGGACATACTGCCCGCTACTGTGACGAGCCAATCTTTGGAGACGTGGAGATCATTAATCACCTTGCCTCCCGGTGCAGCTTGGCAAGATGCCAGAGGCAAGCTCGTAAAACTTTATTCCATCAAGAGAAGTCCTCGACGATAGAGTGACGCCACATGAACGGTTTGTGCTTAGAGGCTAATAGACAAGTGGTGAACGAGCTTCCTGGTCCAGGGGGCTTATTCTGAGTTTCTGTTTCCTACGAAAAAAGTTGTTACTGAGCGATAGTCGGTTCCAAACGACTGTTTGGTATTCTAAGTTTAAAACGGGGGTCGTTTGACGTCACGAGTCCGGTAGGAACTTACCAACTGCTCGCGAGCAGTTGGAAAGGCTGAATTTCGTCGGTAACTCGCAATGGCGGGTATATG